>JAQFZT010000160.1:0-36453 GCA_034696325.1 Camisiidae sp. | reverse complement strand
TGATTTGAGTCAAATCTTCACAAACTGTTGAATTACTTGTGACTCAAATTGATTATTGATTTACTGATATAGAAAATTTCATATAAGTTGAGCCCTTCTCTCAATTTTGTATTTTAACAGTTCTTCTTCCCTCGCTTTCATATTCTTAAGTCAAAATAAACTCCGGGATCAAAATAACAAAACAATTTGTTTTTTATATTAAAATTTTTCAAAATTAAATCACACAATTCAAACATAATTTTTAGACAATTCATTATAATATAAAGTTCTTTGCTTTCAATTTAAACTTCTCGTTTTGAAATTGTTTCGGCTTTTTTCTATTTTTTCTTCGGCAACATATCTTTGATTTTCTGAACTTTATTGTCAACCATTTGTTTAGTATTGTTTGCTATCAGTTTTTAAAGCCTTCAAATCCAATCACTAGACCTGCCAAAAATTGTTTAATTTTTCTTTATCGATATCTTATCAATGGAACAGTTGATTAGTTGATTGAAAGCCTATGTTTTCTGTCTGATTGAATTGAGCTGTTCTTTACAATACAGTTTGAAAAATAATAGCACTTTAAATCGTAATCCTTTTTTATGACGAATTAAATTAAATGATTGAACAATTCTCGCGCATCATTTCAAAAAACTCATATCATTTTTTAAATTGATTTTATAATATAAATACATCAGTACTTGAATGAATGTATAAATTAACTCTTTTTCTTAGGGAAAACTTTATTTTGAATTTAAAGATTAATTCCGAGCGCTTTAAAAGTTTTGAAGCCTTGAAAAGATTAAATAAGTTTATAAAACTATAAAATAAACTAAAATTGAAATTTGAATACAATTAAAACGATACACATGATTGCTTTGATAATTTGAAGCTATTTAAGCCTTTGTTAAGTTTGAAAGCCTTAATAGAAGTTCTAAATTAGTATTTCCATAAGTTCTTACAGTATTTCCTGTGGAAGGACAACAATAAATGAAAAGTTTGGTTTTTCCACAATGTGATGGTTCCTTATTTTATATTTAATAATAATAATCAAATATAAAATGCACGAACGCTTCGAAATCATTGTGATATTAATGACTACTTCAAAATAATTAATGACTACTGTATTAATAATGTATTACAACAATCGATGATCGCGAGCAAGAGATATAAACTTTTAATGAATTAAATCAGATTAAAGAGTGCTTTACTATTCAGTTAATCCATATGAAGATCAGAAAATATTCCCCGGTTTCCAAATTTATAATTAAACTTTTCAAAAGCAAAAATCAATGTCTGAAGTGTTTGATTCTTAAATGAACTTAAGATTTTCCAATAATTTCTTTTTATATTTCGAGAAAAGTATTTAATTTATGTAAAAAATTGAAATATTGGATAAAAACTAAGCTCTCTTTACGATTAACTAATTGTGCTTTTGAAGTATTTTAAGCTTTAAATACTATTATTTTATAATTGAGTAACTGTTATGAGTCCATAAGATTAAAAACTCTTAAAGAAACTTTAGATAATTATAAAGAAATGATTTGAGATATGAAATAAAGTTTGGATTTGATTGAATCGATTGATTATTGATGACCACCATCTATAATAAAAGTTACTCTAATTGTTGGCTGTGCTCTATCTTTATGACTGAATAGCATTCAAAACACAAAGACCTATTGTATTGATTGAATCATTAAAACTCAACAGAATCTAGTGAACACTTAACTAGTCATACATTTGGATCAATTTATGTCAAGTATTAAGTTTTAAACCCCTTTCTCTATTCAATACAATCTCAATTTGTTGAATATTCATATTGTTTCGTGATTTTTCGTGACCACTAACTTATTGAACTGTTTAAGTGTATGACTTTGTCCTCAATATGATAGTGATATATGATATTAATTTAAATCTCAACAGTTCTGATATGAAAAATGGTTAGTGAAATAATTCAATGAAATATTCATTAGGAAAGCAAAACGAATTTGTGTCAATTGAATTTTAAGATTTTAAATGAAAACAAAGTCTAAATTTTCAAGTTAATCATAGACTATAGTATTAAATGAAATTATTTGATAGAAAAGTAAATCCATGACTGAACAGCACAACAGTTTATTCAAATAAGACATTTTCAACAAACTATAACTCATAAAACAATATAAATATAACTATATTTTAGGTATTAATTTGGTAGCTGTTGAAAAAACCAAAAAAATAAATTGAATAGAATTTAAATGTAATCTAAAAATGACTACAAAAGCTGTGGAATAATGATTAATTGAACAAACACATGATAACAGTGAGACCGCCCAGAATTAAACCGATCTTTACATTCAAATCTTTGTATTGACTCTCTTGAGGCTTTTTGTCTAGAATTTGTACGTTTTTAAAGTAGCCGAAAGCAGGACTCTTCATATTTTTCTTCTCCTCTTCAGTTAAATATCGCTTAACCATTGAAGTGGGCAAATGAGGGTTGAAATAGAGGTAAACACCGATTCCCGCCAAACCTAATAGAGCCGCTTTTTGGACGGGATAACAAGACATATTCAGATCTCGTTTGTATCGATATCTTTCCAAAATATTCACTTTCACTCCCTTTTTCAATATGAAAGACATTTTCACAATTAATCAATTGATAGACCTGTGGAATAATTCAATTTAATTATAATTATTAAACATTTATTAAAAATTATTAAATCAAAAGTTTCTTTTTAAATACAGTTGTCTTTCAGGTTAAACTGCTTTCTACTTAACTCTTCTTTTTCAAATCCTTTTTTTAATTCAATATAATTTTAATATATTTTTAATTATTTATGGCTTCGATTTTGGTTATAATTAGTTAATAATAATATTTGTTTTATTAATTATTATTAAAATTGATGTTTAAATAATAAACAAAAACACTAAATGTTTTCGTAAACCATAAAATGGTTTTTGATATTAACATGAAATGAGGGGTCGTTTCTATAAAACATACATTTATTTCATTTACAGAACGTTGTGTTAAGTTTTAAATTATTCTTTAAATTCTTAATGAATATTAATGATAATTTTAATTCATTTCTTGAGAGTTATTGAAGATAATTTGAAAGAATTAATTTCTACGAATTTTTTTTTCTGTATTTAATACTTTTTTTAGGAAAACTTTTAACTTGGAATGAATTTTTGAAGTTTTAATTTAAATTAATAAAACAATTAAGTGAGTGTGTTATGGCAACTCTTATTATGGTAAAATTGGATGATAGCAACCGATTTGCAAAGCTCCGGCCACTCCTATGGGGTGTATAATGTTAAAGTGTTCGGATTATAGCACCCGGTTATAGAAAAACTCTGATTATAGCAATAGATTCCTGCATTAGAGGTGTACATCGGGGAGAATCGGCCCAGGCCTGGCTTCAAAAAGTCGGGGTTTTTCGGGTCGGGCCGGTTCGGGTTGAAGGTTTTTGCTTGAAAAAACCCGAACTTTAGAAAAGGCTTAAAAATTCTTAAGAATAAGAGTTCATTGAAATATAAAACTTAATTCTAAAATTTCGTTATGTGTTTCTTTGCATTACACAATATTCTTAACTGTTTAAAAACTATTATCTGTTAAAGTTTGATGAAATATATTTGAATGATAGCAGCTCTGGAGTGCTTTAATAAGGTGTCCCACTCAACACTCAACTACCAAAATGAACTCAGTTTTCAAGTATAACATAATACAAACTCTATAAGCTTTATAGGTTTTTGTATTATGTTATACTTGGAAACCGAGTTCATTTTGTAGTTGAGTGGGACACCTTATAAAGCACTCCAGAGCTGCTACTGTTACAAAATGTACGAAGTTTGAAGTGAAACATAAAAACATGCTTTAAATGCATTACTACTACTGTATGCTTATGCTTATGTTATAAACAATATGAAACCCCTATTTTTAAAGCTTTGATATCATATTTTCAAATGTTAGCTATTACTACCAGCGCCGTAACCAGGATTTTTGGTCTGGAGGTGAGGGGGGGCTAACTATTCTTTTGGATCTAAATAAATAGCTAACATGTCTGGTGAGGCTAAATAGATTGCTAAGAATTTATTTGAGGCTAAATAGGGGGCTTAATATGTCTGTTCGAGTTATTAATTGAAATAATTCTCAATTATACACTTAAAAATAAACTATTTGGAAATTTGTATAGCCCCTATGGCCCATAGCTAGTTACGGCCGTCATTATCAAATAGCGTTTTGAAGTCATAACAAAATCAATGCATTTAAAGTAAAAATGTCTCAAAATAATGAACAAAATTATATAAATAGGAGGCTTGTATCAAATTTAGTTAAGTTTTAATCAATGCAAAGTTTCGGATCGGCCGGGCCTGACTTAAAAAAGTCGGGCTTTATCGGGCTGGACATTTGGGCACTTTGTATAGGTCTAGCCTGCATAGCATTAACAATACCTCGATAGAACCTTTGTACTTCACTATTTTTATAGATTTTTTACTTGATTTTGGTTTAAAATCTCAATCAAACGGAAAGAGTACTTTATTTCATTAGAAATTAAGTATAAGGTTTCAAATTAATTGATCAAAAGATACCAAATTAGTAAGTTTTTGAAAAAATTAAAAATTATCTGAGAGGGGATTAAATTATTTCTAAAATTAAGAAAAATAGCTATGCAATAAACATGTGACAATTTCTAGCATTTTTGATGTGAGTTCGGATTACGGCAAACCCTGATTATAGGAATTTTTTTCTAAGCCCGACCACTTGCCATAATCGGGGTCAAACTGTATTACTTAAAGAAAAAGAAAATCAAAACCCATAATTCACTTTAAAATATGAAGCTTTTGTTCTACGGATTCGATTGAATAACAGCTTTCATTCAAAGAAATTATCATTTTTTATATGCTTGAAATGGACACAAGTTGTTCTTTGTTGTCTTATTATTATATCCTTATTATGGATTATAGCTCTCACGTTTTGGACTATAAATTAATTGAAGAATTGAAAAAACTGGGAAACAAAACAGAGGGAGATTTAGAACTGCATTGTCTTCATTTAAGATGTTTTTCTACAGTTTTGGAATGAGTGGCATATCATTACTGATTATTAGATTACTTGCTTCTTCGCGAGAATCTTTTTATGAGCTTATATTTGCCATTATTATGACTTTTATGTTGATTATTAACTGTATGAGGGGTTGCACAATGGGGTGCAAAACCTCAAATATTCGTCTCAGGCTTGTGTGCGTCAAAACTATGCGGTTTTGAGATACTATTTTTTCGGGAAAAACATTTCGCGCAAATTTTTTTTCTAAAATTTTTCCCAATTTTGCCAAAAAATTTATGCTATTTTTTTCATCAAAATCCATTTTATGCTGTGTTTATATTCAATTTTATTAAACTCGACTCAATATTAAAGACTCGTCTCCACCACAAACAGCTAATCCTTAATTAAGTTTTACTTACATTTAAAGCTTACTTAAGCAACGCTTTCAATACTTACAAAATTATTATTTTACAAATTCAAAGTTAAAATAATAATTAAAACTGTATTTTAAAGAAAAATTTGAACAATAAATGATAATAAGTTATTATTTGACTTTATCTAATCCAAGAATAATTAGCGCTAACTATTGCTTATAAGTAGTGGTGGGTATTTTCGAGAAATGAGAATCTCGAAAATTTATTTGCTTCTAGTCTCGACTAACTCTCGAAATTCTCCGTTTTTCAAAAGCATAAAAAAATTAATATAGTTTTAGAGCATTTAATTGTTCATTTCATTGAAACATCAATTTTTGTCAAACATTTGTAGTTTTAAAACATTAATTATTCAAGTTTTTGTCATTTTTATTGATATTTTAATAAAATCAGCTGTTTATTGACTAAATTTTGTTTTAAGTCAAAATTGACAAAAGTCGGTCCCCTTTTTATTTGCTAAAAATTGAAAAAATGCACGCAATTAAGACTAATCGCAATAAATTGTTATTCTCTCTACGGAATACTAAAGTGCTGACCAATACTATTAATTGACATGAAAATCTCATTAATCGGATTACTTTTAACTATAGACCAGGACCATCATGACATTCTGAAAATAAGATTTCTAGAAACCCCATAGAGGGCAATGTAATTTTGAGAATGTGATGGTGGTCCTGATCTATAGTTAAAAGTAGTCCGATTAATGAGATTTTCATGTGAATTAATAGTATTTAATATTAGGTAAAGAGAATAAAAATTGATTGCAATAAGGTTATTTCAAAGAATTGTGTAATTCACTTTGTCCATCAGTGTAAGATATTAACATATCTTCATTTCATGCTAAGGTTGTTTTCTTATTTCAACTTCAATACTAAAAAAACTTTTCAAAAGATTCAAAAAAATTTTCAACTCAATGAAAAAATTGAGTTTTCATTTCATTTAGATTTGATAGTTATCGCGTGACATCACGATTGAAACGTATCTTTTTGTGGAGAATAATTTTCAATGACAGATATTATTGATAGTTGTATATTATAGACTCATCAATTCGATTCAAACTCATTAACTATTATTTAAGGAACTCATTTTCATTCAAATTTTTATAAAAAGAAAAATTCTTTTAGAAAGAGAGAAAGTGAAGGATAAAGAAATTAAAATAAGATTAATTTTATCCGAAACACATAATAGAGTTTTAGAATGAAAGTTCTTTTGAAAGCTTTCTTTGAAATATTTTTTCTGAAGTCTAATGTCTTTGAAAGTTATTAACTAAAGCGACTACAAGTCATCAGAAGGCAGTGGCGAAGCTAGGAATGTGTCAGAGGGAGCACAGACTTACTCAACTCAATCAGAAACTCCAATTATTTCTTATAAGAGCTGTGTTTTCAATCAATCCTTTGAACGAATTCAATGAACGAACATTAAAACTTCTAAATCTCTATTAACTTAATTGAATTCAATACTTTATTATAGTTTACAATACTATATGTTATATTTATAGTATAAAATATGCAAATATAAGGTGCATAATATGCATGATTAGCATCAATATGTGAATTATATTTAAATATTTAACCAAAAGTCTATAATCAACCTTTCAATCAAATATATTTTTAGTATTCATTTATAGAAATTACAAATTATTAGAATAAAGAGTTTCAATACTTTTCTCTCTTTCCACAAAATTTGGGATCTCGTCATCCAAATTTGGTCCATCGCTTTGTGCCCTTCGACCGAAATTTGTTGGCTTCGCCACCGCAAAAACGTCTAATTTTTCACAATATAAATCATTTTGCCTTCGAGTGTATGAGTATTTTCGTGTTTTTCATTTAATTTTAATTAAAAATGAGTAAATGACTAATTTTCTAATTAAATTATGTATTTGATGGTTGTTTAACCTTTTAGGATAAGCTAATGTTCCCATAATTATGTGAGAGTAAAAAAGGTGTTGAATTTCTTGTCTAAAGTTAGAAAATTATATGATCGTTGGCTATAATTAACTATTTTTCGAATCATTAGTTTTCGCTCAAACTTCTCAATAATAATTTTACGAAATGAGAGATCAAATGCAATTTCTATGAGTAAAAAGTTTTTTCTTTAGTTTAAATTTAAAATAGATTTTGAAGATTCAATCACTTAAAATGTATTGAATAATTTTAGTGTTGATTTTTCATATTTTCTCTTTCAGAGTCTGAATCTGTCAAATAACAGACTTGAAAAATAAGGTTTTATACATTTCAATGTTTGAAAAGAAAAGCTGTGAAAAGTCTATTAGAGTTGCATTTTTCTATTTTCTTCGTTGAGATATACGAAAGAAATATTGATTAAGCGTGCAATTGATGTGACATTTATTTCGATTGATTTGTTTGTTTGTAAAAGTCAGAGGCTCTTTAGTGAAGTCTAAAGTAATAATGTTAGAGCATATGTTTCCGCTTAGATCTCCACAATTTAAAGTATTTGTGCCAAATGAATGATTGTTATCTATCAATGACATAATGTAAACCAAATTAGCACATTCGGCAGTCATTAACTAAGCCCTTCGCTTTGCTAATGGTTTTTCTAAATATAGTATTCCATCTCTTTCTGAATGTTTTCAAAATAGACAGTATTTTCATTTTTATTGTTAAGTTTTATATTACTTTTCTTATTTCCATTCTCGCCTATTGATTGACATGTAGTTATGTAAATAATGTTCTTCAACTTCAATACAACAAGTTGCACACCAGAGGTGTTAGCACTTAGTGTCACAAATCAATCAATATATGATCGATCATGTGATTTACTGCGTGAATAATCAAAAAAATTTAATTCTAGCGAAAATTCTATTATGAATAATGAATAAATTTTCTTTTATCAAAAAGTCATAATTTTAAATCTTTGGTTATTTTGAGCCTCTCTTCTGCTGGCATAAAAAATATCAATTTAATTTCAGTCATTTTTGACATTAGCCCAGTTCTATCGACTGATGAGATTTAAGAATTTTAATCAAAAATGATATCCTATTTGAATATTGAAAATATTTGATATGAAACTTTTCAGATATAATATTAAATGACAGATATTGGGATCAAACCTGAATTGGAAACTAAACCAAATACAACTATCAGTTTAGAAATTGTACTTTTATGGGGTCTAATATTTTTTTGTAATTCGGCGTCTTTGATGACCTCCCAGATAACTACCGATCGGTCAGAGATATGTCAAATGTATAGCGTTTTTCGGCATTCCTTTTGATAGATATGATTCAAATTCACGCAGAACCCAATTTTTCACTGAACACGTGCTGCAAAAATATAAATTGAAGTCTTCAAAAAAGTCTTCAAAATAATAGTTCGTTTAAAAAATAGGTATTATCTGTAGAAATGCTTCTCGTGAACTCCTTTTTCAATGATCTGAAAAATTTTTTATTAGGGACTGATTAGGGTGTGCTCTATTTCGCTTTTTATGAACATCTTTTTGAGTAACTCAAAAAATTAATTGGTTTATAATTTTATTTAGTAAACAGGCGTTTCCATTTCTTTTCATGTATTCGAGATAATTCTTAACTACAGATGTTTTTTAATAAATAATTCACTTAATGGAACTTTTTTTTGATAAATTCTTATTATAACTCAAATTCGATAAAAATAAAATTGTATTTCTTAAACCTATAGATGAAAACACTAGATTTTCACACATATTCAGCCATTTGAAAGTTGATATAATAGTAATGATAAAGACATTCAATGATGTTATTTGAGAATCAAATAAGATTTACTGCATTCAAACAGTATATTTTATAGTTATAAATTGAGAGTAAGTGATGAAAACTTAGAAAATAATGAAATTATTTCTTTCTTATTCAATGATCAAATAGATTGAGCTCTAGTAGAAAATGACGTTAAATATACTAAATATAATGTGTTTTTTCAAGAAAAAAAGAGATAAAAAATGTTGAGGAAAGCTATTTGAAAAGTTGAGATGAATTTAAGTCTGTTTTTTAAAAATAATATCCAAACTCATACAAAATATGAATTATCAAAAAAATAGGAACAATCAGTACTTATTCATAAGAATTTTTAAAAAGTTTACCAACTAATGGAAGCACGATCTTATTGTCAAAGCGCATCTCAATTATAGTAAATTAAAACTAGAGAATTCAATAGAAAATGCAGTGTTTCATAACTTTTTTCTGAGTGACTGCACGTTCTTTTAAATTATTTATAGAATGCATTCAATCAAACAGTTCAATGCAATACTTTGATAGAACTAGGAATTAATTCAATGGCTAAAAGCGGTGAATATTTATTCATTTTACCTTCTATTTCATACAGTAATAACCAATTACTCATAACAGCAATTATTTACATTTTATTCATTTTGAAAACTTATTTTCTCAACTAATACTCAATTTCTCAATTAATTGTTTATTAAGAATAACTTTGAAAAAATTTGAAAATCAAATAAAAACTCTTTTCATCTAATTTAAAGCAAAATTTCTTAATAAGAATTCTTGAGCTTTTCCTGTAGTGACCCAACAGAGCGTGAGTCTAGTATTATTTTTTGACAAAAGCCTAGATAGTTTCACTATTGCTTTTGTATTATATAAGGCCGCCCATTATACCAATTGGAGTACTGGCACTATAAAGTTGAATAATAACAACAATAAGAGTAGCCTTGATTTTTGAGAAATACATTTTCCTATTTTTCAACTATTTTATCGTTCAATAGAAAAAATACAAAAATATAGTTCAATCCAAGACAAGCGGTTCGAAAAGTTTTTGAGCAATGGTTAGAAACGTGTAATTTTTATAAAAAGGTTTTTATATTGTTTCTTAAAAGCACATCTCTCGGCCCGAAGCAGACCACCAACTGTTTGATGTTTGGAATAGTTTAAGAGTCTTTTCGATCAAAATTATTATAAAGTCGGGTTTGGCAGGAGTTCTACGAATCCTACCATGAATACTATGAATATTTATCTGCATAGTTAGTGCGCTGATACTTATCTAATAAATATTTCAAAGTCATTACACATTCTAGACATTTATCTATTACTATAAGGTAAATATTGTCTAATTTTTTTATTAGTTCCATAACAGCAGTAGTCTTCATACCAATAGCTTCAGGGCATACAAAACTAATAATCGATTCTTTATATCAATTTTTTATATCCCACTAAAGGTGAGGTCTCTTGAAAAAGAAAACAAAGTTTATTCTTCACTGCTTTAATACTTTCTAAACTCATTGGTTGCTTTATGAATGTAAATAAGTTTTTCTTGTTTTTCAATAGTTACTACTATTATTAGATTCATTAATGATAAGTCAAATATAATAATAATTTATACATACGATAAACTGTTGGGGTTTGTGAGACAGTTACTTATTTTTAGTCAACTGCTGAATACTAATTCATATTTTGATTTTAATTAGCAGTTGTGATGATTTTCTTGATTTTGATTTTGAGATGAAAAGTTGAAGGTTGGGTCAAATTATCTTCAGTCAAATTGACTGCTAATAACTACTGGAGAGCAATTTTTCATCGAGGAAACAGCTTTTGCGCTAAAAATGATTAAGACCTGCTTTTCTACTCATTTAAGAAATAAATCTAAAAAATAGATGGTTAACAAAATTTCTGGTTTTTTGCTTAATTGCATATTGAATTTTGCTCATCAAATTGACTCAATCTTATGCCTTAAATCAGTTTAAAGTTAAATACACTTAAAGCTAAAGATAATCATCAAAAAGAGCTTTAAGTGTATTTAACTTTGTTTTTTAGTATAGATGAAAACCATTTGATCGAAGGCTTAGCTAATTATCGAATTATTAAAACCATTCATTATTTGAAAGCGGAATCAAAATTTTTTTGAAGCAAAGCTATCATTAATCAATGTATCTGAGAATGCTTTGAAAAATGACTGATTCTATGAGAAAATATTGACCCTTTCTTGAAATGAGATCAAAGTTTTTCCCTTTTAAATCCTAAGATTTTTTCATGGCATCCAATTATATAACTTAACCATTGATTTAATATACAGTATTTGAAAGCGTTTGTCAGTGAGAGTGAGATATCTAATAAATCTTGAAACCTATCCCTAAAATATGAGTTCATTTCTAAGTTCAATCACTTTTAATCAATAAAAAAATGACAAAAGCCATAACCAGAACATTCAAACACAATTTAGACCACTCGTATCGTATAATAAAACTTTTAAATATTGTGATTATTTACTTATAAATAACAAAAACTCGTAAAAGTCTTTTAAAAGTTGAACCTTTATATGATTTCCTCCCATCCAATAATACTTTTGTGAGTCCTTTATTTTCATCTAAACTTAATATTCTATTGAAAAAGTGAGAGTTAAGAGCATTATTTGGTTCTCTGGGTGTCAGTAAAACTTGTTTCTCTCAAACGAAAAACTTGTTAAAACCCACGTAAATCTCTTCGTTCACGTATTAGCTCAAAATATTTATCTGTCATTGGATTATGTGATAGATTACACGAGTAATTCCTGTATGATATCATGCAATAGATTTTTTAATGGTCATAAACATATAGATTTCAAACAAATGGTAACTCATATACAGAAAGTTTCAGTTTTATGATAACCTGAATATTAAAATATGGGTTGAACCAGAATTAAGAAATTATATATTTTCGATAATGGATTTTTGATTAAAATTTTATTTAAATTCTCATCAAAAATTCCTTATTACGAGAATTACATATTTTATTGTATTAATTAAGATACTATTTGTAATACTGTGAAGAGCTTTATTACGTTGATTAATATCGCTATCAAAGTTTATATTTTGATTAATAGTCAATATTCTAACCATTTTTATTATGTTAATCAATGAATAATTTAAATCCATCTTTATTTTTCGCCCAACTCATCAAATCTCTTATAATATTGAGTTTGAAAAATTCAAGAAAATTCTTTAATTCTTCTTATTTAGAATTTCAGCAAACATTATAGTCTGAATAAATTATCAATAAATCTGTTGAATAATTAAAATTTAGTCCTTAACTATACAAATAAATCCTTAGCTTTGAAAGTCTCTCTAATTAACAGAACATGGATTCGGGCTTTTTCTACACGATTACAAAGTTTATGAAAACTTTTGAGTTACTGTAACCTAATTCTGATGAGTTAATTGAATTTGAAAATTATTTATTTGAACATTTGCACAAATATAATGCCATATTTCAAAATTTTAATTAAATATTTGCATACCAATAGCTAACCAAATAATATTTTTATTTAATCAACTTTTATTTCATAATATTTAGAAGTTTTATTTTTCTCATATCAAGAGTCTACACTTCGAAATGTCTTGAATCTTTTTTAAAACTTTTTCTACTTTGAGCAGTCAATTAAGCCCTGAATGCAATTATTGATTACTCCGAAGTAATCTTATTCACTTTGAAGTTTTCTATTTCGCTAAACATAAAAGTTGTTAGTTTTATGATAAGCGAATCAATGAGATAATCATTTTACAAGTTTATTATGAGTTTCAATTGAATAGCAAATCAGTTCAGATCATATTATTCAACTGATTCAGCATTACAGCAACTCGTAATGTATCTAAATATAATGCAACAAATCTTTGAATAGTTAACCTTTTGTTGACCTAAACATTCGTTGTCAGAATTAAGACATTTCGAAGTACTCCCTTTTGAGCAAATCATTTTTAAACAGCATTTGCAATAATTCACGGAATTCACAAACTACTTATCACAAGTTAGTATTGTTTTACCACAATTTCATAATCATAATTCTTTAGCTTATAATGCATGCAATTTCTAGTGACTTAATATCCGGTTTTCACTTTTGACACCCTCTTCACAAAACTTTCATAATAATTATATGCTTGGACTCATATTAGCATATAATCATCACAACAATCGTTCGCATCCTTTGAATTAAAGTTGATGTGCACAACAATAGTAACTATTTTCATTGAATAACGAGATGCTTTCAAAAATATTACACTTATTGTTCTTGAATTTTCTATTTTTTACATAACACTCTCTCGGGGATAAGTAATGCAGTAAATAATAGTTACTCTCACTTTCTATTAGGTAACTAAACATTGTATATATTTTTAATCTAAAATTTCATGTGATGGGTGTGAATTGGTGTGCCCTATTGTCCACTGGACCACAATGCAATTTCTCTCTCTCTCTCTCTCTCTCCCTCTCTCTCTCTCTCTCTCTCTCTCTCTCTCTCTCTCTCTCTCTCTCTTTCCCTCTCTCTCTCCCTCTCCCTCTTTGATGAGTTCATTGACTGACAGAATGGCAGCAAAATTATTATTTCATTCATTATCAAAACTAATTCATAATTATTTTTCACATATGTCGAGGGTTTGCCACATATTTTATTAGACTTGCATTTTTTATTTTTAATAAAAATCATTAATATGAAGTCTGTGAAGTCGTATGAGTTTTTTTGAAACAAACACATCTGAATAAAAGAGAAAAACTATACCACAAGAAAGTTATGGTCTATTTGAAATATAACGTTCTCTGAATTTTATTAGCTTTTGTTTTATAGTAATTTTTTATCTGATTTATAGTAGAAATAAAAAAATTTAGAAACATTAGAGCATCTGTTTTTAGTTTCTTATAGCATATATTTTTTATCCTGTTTCACGTCCTAAACATGTTATTGATCTAAATTTTCAAAAGTTCACCAATAGATTTAAGTGTAGTACTCATTATTTATTCAATTGGTCCTAAAAAAGGTTAGATTTTTTAAAATACATGCCATTTTATTGAACCGATAGAACAAGTTTAAGAGCTTATCCCTAAATAAAAGGGTATTTGAAGATGATTCTTAAGTTATTTAATACGATGATTAAAGAATGACTCAAACCTCAAAACGCTATAATAAGATTAGATTTTGATTACTAAATGTATATTTGCAGCTAAGCGTATATCATAAATATACGAATCATCCATGAAATTATGCGCTGGATTATAATAATAAGGACAATGATAGTGTTTTTCCCAAAAAAGTATCATTCATTAAGTTAGTGTAATATTCATGACGATGATATGCGAGAAGAAATTTTTTATACTGTAAAATCATATCAAATTAATAATTTCATCTATTCAAATGTTGCCCTAAATATCTCGTAGTCATATATAAAAGTTACAATAATAAATAGAGTTAATAGAATTTCGGTTTATGTAAATACTCCTGGAAATAGTCATAACTTTTTATTTAAATTTAGCACAAATACCTTCATCTCAGACAAGACTATTATTTTAATGATTATTATTTGTGAAAAGGCATATGAATTGTCAGTATTTCCAGGTTTTCAAATCTAGCAGACATTGACCTAAATAACAAATCACGAAACATAGTTTCTACTGAATTATTCGTTGCCTAAATTAGTGATTTTGCCTCAAAGCTATAGACGAAAGTGAAGAAAAAGGCAGACATATCTTTAGAACTGATCAATCGAGTAGAAAAAGATTCGCCCCTTTTTTGCATTAATCATTACATTGAGGCCCAGAGAATAGGGAACTTCTAACCAAAGAATAGTTGTATTGTTATTATTTAAGTCAAATTTTGATCACTAGTAGTTTGGCTTAACGTGATTGTAGAGTAAACGATAAAACGTGCCTTCAGTGTTATGAAATATTAAATATGTGGCTCTAATATAACATATATTTATGAAGTGAAGTATATTTATCATCAAAATTAACCCAACGATCAAGTATACAAAACAATTCAGTTTCGTGTTAGAACTTGATTACTAAAGCTTTAATTTGTTTTAATCATAAAGAACTCAATTTTTCATGAAGTTTTTTCCAAATTTATATTTTATTAATGAAGGGAAATAATGTTTCAGATTAAATATTCCAATTTTTTATTAAATGAACACAATTTTATCATTTTAAAAGACAGATGAATGAACTCATAATAAATTAGAAAATAAATATAAAGGTTTCAATAGAAAAATGATTTTTGTTTTTCTAGCAAAATGTTTAAACAAATAATTCCTACTCTAAAACAGTATCAAAGCTTTCAGTCTTATAAACCACCAAATTTTGAAACAAAATTTTAAAAGTTAAATAAGTTTTTAAAGTAATTTCCCTTTAAAGAAACTTTCTCTTTACAACTTAATACTGAGGGATTGGAATTGAATTGGATTTAACCTGTTGTGATCCTAATTGTTTTTGTCCAAGACTTGACTGACTTTGTTTTGGATCAAGTTTTTTCTCCGCTAAACCTGATTCGGTTTGTTGTGGTTCAGACTGCTTTTGCTGAGAGTCTGGGGCTGTTTTCGAACTTGAATCCAATTGATCTTTCTTTTCATTCAGTTCTTTCTGCTCGGAATCCTTTTGTGGTTCGGCTTTCTTTTGCTCTGGTTCTGCATCTTTCTGTTCTGGACTTTGTTTTTGCAGTAATTCATTTTGTTCTGAATTCAAAAGAATTTGTTGTGGTCCCTGCCGTTGCTGTTCGGAATCTAATTGGCTATTCTTTGGACTCTCTTTTTGTTCTGGTTCTGACTTTTTCGGCTCAGATTCCGATTGACCTTTCAGTAAATCCACTTTTTGCTGCTCATCCTGTGATTGACTTTGCTTTGGATCTGCTTTATGTTCTGGTTCTGACTTTTTCGGCTCAGATTCCGATTGACTTTGCTTTGGATCTGCTTTTTGTTCTGGTTCTGACTTTTTCGGCTCAGATTCTGATTGAGTTTTCAGTGAATCCACATTTTGTTCTGGTTCTGATTTTTTGGGCTCAGATTCCGATTGAGTTTTTTGTGAATCGAGATTTTTCTGCTGATCCTCTGGTTGACTTTGTTTGGGATCAGCTTTCTTTTGTTCAGGACTTTGTTCACTGACTTTTGGGTCGTCTTTCTTCTGTTCAGTATCTAATAGACTTACTATTGGGTCGACTTTCTTCAGGATAGAGTCTAATTGAGGCTGCTTTGGATCCAACTTTTTCTGTTCAGACCCTAGTTGTTCATCAGCGGACAGAACTTTTTGGGTTCCATATTTGGGCGCTTGTTGTGGTTGTGGAGGCTTTGAGTTTTCCGAAACAACAACTGCATCGACGGTGGACTTGACATTGACATCGGGATTGGCGATCCGTTCATTTTCGAGCACAGGGGCCGCTATTTATTAAAATACAAAATAACATGACTTGAAAAATAGTTTCTCAGTTTAAATTCAATTTCAATAATTGACTCCAACTCTGAAACTTAATCTTGAATTGGTTTCACTAAACTTATAAACTTTTACTAATTTTACTCACCATTTATTGCTGTTTGAATTATAAGAAAACAGAATAAACTTAAGGCTACTTTAGATGCCATTATTGAACAGTGTTTTGCACAGTAATGAATTAGAGAAACTTGAGCTCAAGAACTGAGTTCTGTCCACTACAAACTTATGAGTGAAAGTGACTTAAGTGTCATGAAAGAGTTGCACTTTTAAATACTGTTCACTAAAGGTATGTGGCATTAAACTTGAAATTAAACTGGATTACAACTTGAATAAAACTGGTGTTTTACTCGTATCTAAAACTGGAAATTATCAAATTTACTGTAAAAATCATTCAAACTTAGTTTAATGAACTCAAATAAGAATCTTTCTATTTCTTATATCAAATTTTATGCATTTTTCGCTCACAAAAATCAAATCTCAGTCACTATCAGTGCCTTTTCTCAAAGGAATGCATCAGAAAAAATGCTTTGAATATCAAATTATTGGAAAGTTATACCTTGTCTTTCAACTTATATATCTTTCCTTATTTGGGATTCAATAAAATTAGAATTAATTAAAGTTTTAGTGAGATTAGTGTTATTAACCTTAACTATTGCGAATTATTGAACTTTTGATTATTTACTCAAATTTTTCTATTATAAAACTATCAATTTTTACTACACAATACAATCAAACATTTTCTCTGTCAAAATATACAAAAATCCAAATTATGAACTCATCTTATCTCAAATATTAATCTATTTTTTATTTGCATTACTCAACCAAAATATTAAATCCAATTTTATACACAATTAAAAGTTCATTAATATAAGGAGTGTTTGCTTGAGTTGAACGAAGTAAACTTTAAAATAAGTTCTGGATTTTTGAGATTTTTATTTAATAAAAAATTTAATGCAATTCTGGCCTACTATTATCCTAGAAAACGCAAATAATAAGCAAATAATAGTTTCGATGATTAAATAATTCATTGGAGCAAATTTTTATTAAAACATAAGTCATGCATAGTCTGAAGCATTTAAAATTGTAAGATATCTGAGGCCTGGTATTCGTCTGAAATTACAAGCATATCAATAAGTTATTGACATTGACTTTGAGCATTAGCTAATGCATGATTGAAGTTAATTGGAATAAACATTATTTTTAATCTTTTTTCTAAAACAAAACTAAAATTTTCTACAGATGCCATACTTTTCATGCTATTACCCTCACTAAACTCATACTTATTTCAATAATAGCTATTATTAGATCACAAAAGTTGATAAACTTATTAAATTTGAATTATGAAGCTATGAAAACAATTTTCTCAAATCAATAGCTTTTGTGGTTTTGAATCACTCAACACGTTTTCCAATCTTGAAAACTATGCGTGAAATAAAATGCCGTAAATCACGATTTCCCCTTTGAGTGACCCTTCGCACAGGTAAGGGTTCGTTGAGCCTAATGCTTGTGGTTTTCACTTCACATAAGCCAAGTCTCATTTAATTTTAATGAGATTTAAGTTGGAGTTTAAGCATTAAATTCTTCAGTCTCGAATAACTACAGCAATTATTTAAGGATAATATTTAGTCTTTATTCAGTTCAAACTATATTTCTATTTTATATCATTTTCTGAGAACTCTAAACACTCACCGAAAAGCTTCTGCTTATAATTTCTTCAATTAAAAT
Organism: Camisiidae sp.; assembly: GCA_034696325.1. Taxonomy (NCBI): domain Eukaryota; kingdom Metazoa; phylum Arthropoda; class Arachnida; order Sarcoptiformes; family Camisiidae; species Camisiidae sp. The sequence goes on along the minus strand of JAQFZT010000160.1, from coordinate 18,137 downwards.
GATTTTAAAATAAAATCAGACCTAATAATTAGGATTGAAATTTGTAAAAACTAAGTAATGAATGTCTAAAACCAATCCAAAATGGAATTATGCGATGAGATTGAGAATTCTTTGTAACTTTATTTTATTATCCATTTTGAAATTTATCTCTCTTTAAAATATTTTTCAATTTTCTGTTGCCGAAGAGAAGGTTAGCTCAAATTTTTAGAGTTCCTTTGATTAGACTTTGAGCAATGATTTTAAGTAGTTTTTAAAACGACTGTTTAGGTAATGACCTTTTTATAGCTTTTCTCAATGTCCGGCAGCGAGAAGAAAATGACTTTATCTTCAAAATCATACTTATTGTAGACATAAATTCAAACTTAAAGCTAAATTCAAGACTCAAATACGGATATAAACTATTTTCACCCAAAATTGACCGAAAATTATCAGTCAATTTGTTTAATGAATTGAATATGCGGTTCATTAGTCGCTAACATAATTAACACAATAGATGTAATGTATTTACTTTATTAATTTTGATTAATGATCGCATAGTTTTATTTTTAAAAATCATCTTCAGTTAAACCGGATTTTCATCTAATGCAGTGTTTCTAATAATTTTAGTGTTATTGTTAAACTAACCTTGAATTTCAGTTATACAACAATTTATTCTAATTTTAATTCAATTCATTGAACATTCTTTTGATTCTCTGCCTAAAGGCTAATATAAACTTAAAGAATTAATTATAGACTATATTTATTGTTAATTATTAAAGGCATTCCGTTTTAAAATTAATTAGAAATAATTTGTTTGTTTCGGAAACTTAAACAAATTCACAATTCTTTTGAATATAGTTTTGCTCTAATTTTTGTTTAGTTTGACTGATTGAAAGAGTAATTAACTTGAAGTATTTGAAAGATGATAATTATTCTGTCATTTTATAATTGGTTTCGCATTTTTCTGTCATCTGAAACAATTTCAGAAATTATTAGTTTAGGTTTCGCTTCATTAGCAAAGTTTCCAAATGATTTTGACTGAGCAAAAAACTATGCCATACATTCAACTCCAAAGGTTTGAAGAGTACAGAGAGTGGAGCAAAAATCCTTGAATTTCAGCGAATGTTCAAACGAGTCAATAGCAAAGTATTATTTAATTTATAGACTGCGTAAACAGGCTTCAAAATTAAAAGGGTGTGTATCAGTGCCGTGTCTAGTGGTAGAACACAGGGGGGCTTAGGGGACAAGTACCCCACCAAACAATTTCCTTCTGGACATGCAAAATATAAGCATCAATTCAAGAAAAATTAAGTTTTTTCATTCCTTTTTAATAATTAAGCGGAAAATCCATTATAAAATTATGTTTAAAGCAGTTTATTATTTGATGCATAATTTGAATGTTGTTTCAGTACAATTGGGAATTTGTGTCTTAACAACTTTGATTCCTGGATACGGCACTGGTGTTTATGGAACTATTGGGTCGTTAACAGTATGAAAAAGTTGGTTAAAACAAAAAAAAGAAGTTATTTAAGCTTTATTTGTATATAAAATACATAGAGAGCGCACTTGTTTTCAAAAGCTGTCAATTAAATTGTTTGCTTTGAAGTTGTCTCGCCTCTATACAGGCGAGTATTGGGAGCGTATGCTTAAAAGCCCGTAATGTATACAAAAAATTTTTAGGTCTGTAAAGCAGTTGCTATTAGTTTCAAGACATGCGTGTCTCATATACGGCTTGTAATCAATGTTTTTTTGCTTGCATTCAGTTTTGAAGTTTTAGTTCATTTTTAGAGATAGAGTAACACATTGTTTAACAGAGTTAAGAATTTTAAATAAAAACCTTATCAATAATTCAATAAAAGTCTCAGATCTTATTCATATTTGAAATCAAGTCAACATTTTAATTGCAAATATTGTTATAATTCTTGTCTTCACATCTTTTCGTTTGTGATTTTCTTTTCTTTTAATATTATTTAATCTATTTTTAATGTTAATAATAATCAATCGGCATTTGGCTTATTAATTGACTAGTTTTTAATGTAAGTATTGCTTTATTTGATCCAATTTTCGTCAATTTTCTTTCATTTTCTGATAATTGAGTTCCTAATAGTCGAAAACCAAGTATTGATTTGTAAAATATTATTACATTTTATTGTTTGCGCGCAATCTTTAATTAAGACTTAAGGCTAAACATAGAAAACACGTGTTTTATCTCTTAATCAAAACTAAATTTTAGCTTTTTTTCAGCTTTCAAGTCCATCAGTGTTTGCTATGATTTGAATTTTCAAAATTTATTTATTTAACGATGAATTTTCAGAGAATATTCTTCAAAAATATTCACTTTTTATTCTCGTGAATGCATTAGATTTTGAATTTGCGATCAAATAATTTTTCTGAACAAAAACTGATTCTCAAGAATATTATGTAAAGTTTGAAATATAAGTGTTTCCTCAATATGTTAAAAATGAGTTGAAATGTCTTTCACATTAAGCAAAATTTGAATAGTTTTAGATTCATAACAATATATAGCACTTAAACAAATAGCTTTTGAAAACATATTAGAAGTTCAATGTTTTCCATATTTTTATCATTATTTGAGTTTTGGCTTTGAGTGAGAACTTTGAATAAGGTTTCGAAAGAGAGACAGAACTGACGAAAAATAGTAAATCAATTGACTTTAAGCTCTTGACCGATAACTGAAATCTACAGTAACTTGAATTATAAGATAACAGATAAGAAAATTGCTATTTTTGTATTATATTAATAGACATAACATCTTATTTGAGTTGAATAAATAATTATTTCTGTTTTCATAAAACATTAACTAATGAGTTATCTATTGATTTAATAAACTTTTAGACCTCCTTTTATTTGAGTTTTCTCTACAATCAATGACTATATTTTCATTAAATATTCATTTGTATTCTTTAATGTGATTGAAATAATCAATTCTCAAACTATTGAATATACTCTCAAATAATGATTAATATTAAATGTATTACTCGAGCATTCAATAGAAATAAGTCATCGAAATATTGACCAAAAGTTAATGGTTTACGAGTTAGTACTCAAAACACACATAATTTTTTCTCTCAATGTGAGGGAAATAGAAGTTGTTTTTTATACTTTTCTATTAAACTACTGTTGGAATTTGAAAGAAACTTCTACTGAAATATTTATTAAGTTCTCAAAAGGATTTGGTCTTTATTTTTAGGCTAAACAATAAATTCTTGTCACACATGCATTCACTGATCAGTTCTAAGTGTAGAAAAAGCCTAAAAAAATTATTTCAAGCGATAAAAAGCTTATCGTTTTATATTTATTGCAATCGAAACGTATTGCACATAATTTTTAAAGCGCAACACTTGATATTCTCCACTTATTCTGTCTTTTGATAAATAAATCAATTGCTTCAATACTTTATCATTCGGTACTTCAAAGTTAAGATTTATTCAAATAAATCGAATCTCAGTTTTCAGGCTAGATTTGTTCGCTTTGATGCCTATGCTCTTTATCTTCTACTTTATGTCAGAGACTACTGAACAGTAACTTAATTCAAAATCTTGATAAAAAACTTCTAATAGAGTTAATGTATTCATAAATATAGTTTAGACCCAGTTTTGAGCAGTTTTTAAGGTAAACTTGACCTCAAAAGAAAACTTATTACATCGTAGAGTGAATCAGATTCTTATGATTTAATTGTCTAATAAAGTAAGTTATATATAATGAAACTAACGATAAAATTATGATAAGCTAAGCGTTTATTTAGTTAAAAATTCAAATGACTTGTATCGCTAAATAAATCTGAAATATTTAACTCAAAATTTATAGCTTATCGTTTCGCTTGAAAAAAACCCTACTTTTAGAGGTTAAGGACTAAAGAAAATTTAAAACTTCTACAAATATTTGAGGTTCACTTGAAATGACTTTCGTATATTCATTCTAAAATTTTTTCCTATTGTTTGACTAGCAATTTATTGTATAATGTTCTCTGTCATCAACTTCGTACACAATAGTGGATAAAGTTCTAGTCCTGAAATAACATAGCATTTACTGAAAAAAATGAAGAAGTCTTATGCCATATGCCATGTTCTTATGTTAGGGCCTCATAAAGCTATTATAGAATACAGAGAGAAAGCTTACGAACAAAAAAAATTAACTCTAAGTAAGCACAAGCGAAATCCAAATCATAGTGTAGTGCACACACCCTCACAGTTAGTCATAGTCGTAACTGAACAAACAATCTCTCGAAACATCATTCGTTGTCAATGATCTGTAATAATGGTTATACTCTATAGTTTGTAGACATCAAAATATCTTGACTGGACATCCGCTTTATTAAAATTTCAATGTAAATAATAGTGTTTATGCTCTTTTCATGTTTTCTCATATGAAATACAGTAATTATTATATTAAATAAGCTTTAGTCTCACTCCTCAGCGATAGACGTTATCCGCCAAACTGTCCGTATCATTACATCCACGTTGTAATCATTGGTATTGTTGATGTACAGATGGGTGCTTTCAGTTGAACATGAGTTTGGGTGTGATTCAGACCAGTTCAGACAGATTGTCAGTGAGAGAGCGAGAGAGAGAGAGAGAGAGAGAGAGAGAGAGCCAGCCAGAGAGAGACGAGCGATCTTAAGAGACAAAAATAGTATCAATTGATTGAATTGAGCCATCAATTCAAGCAGTTGTCGAGAAAAGTGTGTCGAAAACCTTATAAATAAATTGATTTCATCTATTTAGAATTGATTAAATATTGAAAATAGGGTATAAATAAAGTTCACTCAACTGATAAATACATATAATTTATTCAAATGATTTCTTGTTTTTTCAAATATCTGTCAGTTTTAACTCTCGAGAAAAAGTCTGAATCTGAGCTCTAGTTTAGTAAACTTTTCATGTGTCAAAAAGAGTCAGCAAAACTTGTAAAATCTCTTTAACGAATGCATTGATTTGTTAACAGAAAATGCTCTTCAGACATGTGTAGTTATAATAATATTTATATACAAATATGCGATAACTTTTTTAGCTCAAAATAAACTGATGCTTTTCTTCAAATATGAAATTTGAATCATAAAGCAGTTAACACTGTCCACAATCACAGTTATAATTACAGTATATTTGAAATCTCAATCTAAACATAGATCTTGTCTTTAAAGTGTCGAATGACTACTAAAAAAGAGTTTTAATATTAGTTATCGATGTCTGGCTTTTTATTTGAGAGCTTTATCAGAAACTATTTTCTCTTCTTCTTATGCCTTAATTTAATCATTGAATATATTCACCAATTCGTCAGACAGTCATAAATTACAATAATTTATTACTCTTTAACTTTCGGCCATCAATAGTAATAAAACTAATTTAGACTTCAATCGAATTACAACTGCAGAAAAAACTTTCTCTTTGAGACTTTTGGTGTCGAATTTCTTTCGAGACTATAATAAATCCACAATGATTTCAATAGTGAATAATAAATTTTTACAATTATTCCTAACTTAATAGGATTTTTTATTTGCGAAAAAAGCCATTCTCACGAAAGTATTTCAAGTACTAAAGCGAAGCATAATCTCATATTTTCGCTTTGTATGACTGACTACAAGTGCATTATAGCGGAACGCGTTCACTATTGAAAATTTCTTGCTTTCAATAAGGTTTAAGTCTATTTTTTTAAGTGATCCCCTCATTCATAAGCGAAGGCATTCCATCAAAAGAGCTAAAAGAAAGTTTCCCTAATTCTCAACCCAAAAGCCACTTGTAATCTATTTTGAAAAATCCAGTGAAATCTTATCTTTAAAAAAAGTAATTCTTGTAATACAAAACCTGAAATATTTTTGCGTTGGGAACCGATGCCAAACAATTGGTCATTCATTTATTCGGGAACATCTTCAGCGCCCAAAAAGCCTTCATATAGATTATGCATTGGTGTGTAAACTGACGTTTTCTTTACTAAAACTTTACGCTATAGTAAATTCCTTTCATGGTATCAAAAGTGTCCATTTTATTGAAAGCAAAGTAGTTGACAAGTGATTTTCTTGTCAAATATTTGCACAATTCATGCTTCTATTCTATGCTTTTCCACCCCTTGTAATGACACAAGTTTTTTCTGACTTTAGAATCTATTAAGTTGTCTAATATAAGGATCAAAATTCTTTTAAAAACAAGAGAAAGAGAGGAAATGCAGAAAAATTTCATACTTCAAAAAATGACTAAATCTGAAGCGTTAAATGAAAGGAAAGGTTATTATTTTTTATTTATAGCGTTTTTTCATGGTAATGGTCAACAAAGTTCTGATGAATTTTTTTTGTTTGAAATGAATTTCAGTACAATTCATGAAAATATAATGTAATTTCATAGTAAGCTATACTATACTTATTGCTCATCATTTGCAAATAGGAAGCGATAAAAAATACAACACAAAAGCCCTTATAATAATCATAAATAACTAGAATTATCACTGAACTGGTCAGAGAAAAAATTGTTTTCCTGAATTTGTTTCCTAAAGTTGATTGTTTTTCTCATTTTCAGGTCTAATACAACACAATAGCATTGTATATAAAGCGACAAAATTGTTGGTTCAACTCTTGGAAACCAATTTTTCTGAGTAATAAAGGAGTAGACACTGTTTGGCAGTGAAATAGTTAATTTTCTATTATCATCACTACTGACGCCGACATGAATTTGAAGAACAGGTAAATCCTTTTAAAAGCACATCAAAATAGGTTACGAATACTAATGTTACAGAAGATATAAACCATAAAGCATTCCCACCTTTGCAAAAGTGCATACTTTCTTTCAAAATAGTTTTAACCAAACCTTAATTTCCCATTTCATTCCTACTAATCTTGTGCTCAAAAACATAATAAATATTCATTTATATCTTAAGAAATTTCACCAAAATATAAGTCAAGTTATTGTATGGAAAAAGTTTTAGTGTATGTGAAATATTGTTCACTTTAATGCTGTATTTACAAACACACCCTTTGAATGGTATTTCGTTTGCATTTTTTTATTTCTCAACAATTAAGATGTTTTGCTTAAGATATCAGTAAAGCTTTTTTTTATTTTCCAAAATGTTTTATTTACTGCTGGAAGAAATATTGTGAAAAATATTTGACTTTAAGTCAGCGCTCTTTCTCTTTATCCAGTCCTTGAAGAGGATTAAATTGATTTTATTTACTTTTTTATATCGTGAAGACTAATGTTTGTAAATTACTGGCACTTATCATCACTCCTACGCTGTCTTGAATTTTTTCCTCAAAGAGAGATCAGATTCAGTGATAATGTTGAAAATCATGATATCATATCAAATAAATTTGTAATTATTTAGATTAAAGTTTCATTCATTTCTATGTTATTTTCATTTAATTTATTCTTTTACTAATCAAAGAATTTCACATTCAGTTATCAAATAATTTTCTAAATTGAAGTACTCATAAATTCATCGTAATATGTATTTATGAGTAATTTCTATATCCTTTTTTGGGGTTTAAAATTGTTTTCATTAACTTTTATTGACATTTATATATCAAGGCATGAGTAGAGCCCAATTCAAAGTATTTTATTTTTCTGTTGAAAACTTTTCAATCAATTTAAGAAACTTTTGTTGAGTTTTAAAAATTAAAATAAGATGAATGTGTTTCTCAAGACTGAAAAAGTTAACTCAAAATAAATGTCTACATAATATCAAGTGATAAATGATGAGGCATAACATCTAACCATTCATTTTGACATAACTAAAGTAGCCTTTAGTTGAAAGGAATTTCAAATTTATTCATTTGTTTAATTTTTCAATACATTGAACTTTTCACTCACCAAAGTTGGGAAAAACCATTATTCCTATGATTTCTATCATATCTTTAGAGCAGCGAAAGTATTTCACGAAACTTTTCATGAATAATCTCATAAGAATCTCATCCAAAAAATAGTTATTTTCTATTCAAGAGAATTGCTCTTTGAATTTATTTTCTTTGGCATCTTTTCATCAAAAGTTAAAGTATACAAATTGTACTATTTTTCAAAATTACTATCTGTTGAATAAGTCTTTGAAACAGCTCTTGAAATAACACTTTATTGCAAAGCACAGGTATTTTTGTATTAAAAATAAACACAAGACATAAACTTAAAAGTTTGATAACACATAACTAAGAGTTGATTCAGCATTGAATTGAGACTTATATCTCGTGTACTACTAGAGAAATAGAGTAAATATTTGCAAAAGTATTGTAAACTTTCCTTTACATGTTTTTCAAATGTTCTAACTTTCAATTGAAAAGTAATTTTAATTTGGTTTCGCAACTTTTCTAATCATTTTTAGGCTATAATATTCTACATCTGAAGCTTTAACTCAACTATAATTAGTTTTCTTCTCTATACAAACTCTTTATTACATTTGCATGAATTCTTTTAAATTAGTGCATAAACTCTGAGAATTTCACGAAATTCACTGATGAATAGTCTATCGCTTGAGTTATTGAATCCAAATCCAGTTCATAAAACTTCAGACAAATTATTCGTTCTCTGTTTTTCTCTTGTTTAAAGATTCCAATTTTGGGTTAATTGAGTCTCTTTATGCTCTGTTGGCATCAAAGTTTTGTAATCGCATTAGTTTTCTTTCATTTATATCAATAGCAGAAAATGTTAATTTTTATCTTCATTACTGTCATAACTCGTTTGGAAAGATAGGAATTAAGTTTACTTATAATCAGAGCATTCAATTTAGAAGCTATTAATATCAAGCATTCAAAATAAATTAAACTTATTTTTAATCACAATAATCTCATCGGTTTTTGTTGTTATTGAAAAGTATTTAATTGCTATCAATAATTGAAGCAATTTTTTTTATAAAGATAACGAATAGAGTTGGTCTCACTTTTAGCAGTGACATCAAAATAATATGAATTTCTTTTCAGAGCAGTTAAAGTTGAGTTGAAGAACAGAAAATTTTAAAGAAAAAAATAGAGGAAATACAGTGTAATTAAATTATATGGTGGTTGCCATGCGTTACAATCTTAAGAAAGGTTTCTCTTGAGCAAACATTTTTTTAGTCGTGATATTTTGTGCGTTAAGAATAAATTAAATATTATACCAACAAATCTCAGCGAATCATTAACTTTAAACTAAGATATCTTTCTATCTATTATTTTCTTACATAAGCTTTTAATATATAAATTCATGAGAAAGTGTTATGAATTCTAAGTCATTTTTATCTAATTTCGGCACAAATGAGAATTTGAAAGGGTTTTTATGCGATATTTAAAGTTATATAATGTGTTAATTTTATCAAGAGTTGTACGTAATATATCGTGTAAACTATAGCCAAAAGCAATCAGCAAAAAGAAAGTCTAATTTATGCACAAAAATAATTGCATTCTAACATTTTCTTTTACTTTATGAGAAGATTTGAGCTCCAGATTCAATAAATAGTCATTTGAAGCTAAAACAAAACGGTATCTGAAAATCACCGCAAAATTATCAACACTTTCCTCATTTGACGGCAAATCTATCAAAATTATCATATATTTAAAGGATTTCTAGTGCCTTATAATTCCAGATCTCATTATTCGTGAACTAAACGGAAACTATGGTTCAAAAGTTATTTAATTGCTTTTATAGAAAGGCATAAAAGCTATTGAATGACATGCTCTTTATTATACATATTTCGTGAACATCTATTCAATAAAGTGAAAGCCAAAGTTCGCCTTTTCTTGCGTTACATTTGTTTCTATTATCTCTGATTGTTAGAGCACACAAAAGATTTCTCACTCAAAGAATCAATTTCGATGAAAGTACACAACTTTTTCTCATATCTTGCTTAACATATATTGTGAGACCTTTTCTCTCTCACCATTACTTAGGGTTTGTTCAGTCAAAAACTTATCTTTTGCTTTATCTGTAAATTTACTGTCATTTGAAATGAATTTTTTTAGAAATGACTGTAAAATGGTTTGAAAAATTTAATTTTTATTCATCAATACTATGTATGTTAATAGAAAACTCTTAATCTTTAATCTAAATTTCATTTATTACAGTGTCATAAATAAAATGGAATAAATTTGGTTTTATTCACACTCAAAATGTTTATCTAATGTAAGTTCAATTCATTTTTCCCGTAAAAACTTTTCATTAATAACTTTTTCGGTGAAATTAATCAATGATTATAAGAAGAAAATTTACATATAATTTCCATAAAAATAACAATTATTTCAGAATAATATTCAGAAGTGATGGTTGAGCTTAAAAGTAATGATTATTTAAAATTTTATATTTCAGAAACGGAACCATTTGTTTAACTTATTTAAGGCTGTCTTGAAACCAATGAATGAGTTCAGAAGAGAGAAAACTGAGACATACTTTCTCTTGAGATTAAAGTCAATGATTAATGTTTTACCTAAAAGAATGATCGCGAAGATATTGCAGGTATTTATCAAATAAATAATAATAATTAAGATATTAAATGATAATCATTAGTGTCCGCCTCTCACAAGTCCAAAGAGAGTCCTATTTCTCATGAGATCATGATCTGAACTGTGGATAAACTTGAAATATTTATGCTTTCATTTAAGTAGAGCTTCAATTTTGATATCATTTTAACACTGGATTTATATCAAACTTCAGCTATAATTCAGTATAACTTTCATTAAATTTTCATCTGATGTTCAGCTTTGGATTTTGTGATTTGATTTGATTTCCTGTTTTCTATTTATAAGCTTTGAAAATAAAATAGTAGTAAAGGCTATCATTTATTAATAGTAAAGTGAAGTGGAAAATAAGCTTTTCGTTATCACTGAAATTATTCCTATCATATACTCTATTGAGTGTCGTTACTCGAATAGAAAATAAGCGCTTAATTTAGTCAATATTATCATGAGTTACAATCAGTTGCCATTCACTGACCATCAAAACTGTACAGTTTTTGACTCGATTGAGAGTCAATGACCAGTTTATATATTCATTGAGTCTGATCGTTGAGTTGAATCTCCGCTCTTTTTCCTGATAGCGATAATCCAGTAAATCATTTAAAAGCTGACCTTTTATTATACACTGATATTAACACTACATTAGGCATAATTTGTGCTGAAATTATTACTATATTCGGTTGATTCATTTCTGATGTAATTTATTTTATCTAAATTGGCTTATCTTATATCGAGTCTATTAGGAATCCATATGAATAAGTCATTGAATAAGTAATAAAAGGCATTTTCAGCAGAAGCCAAAAAACTTGTGGGCGATTCAGCACTTAGAATAGGCGCTCAAAATCAAATTCAAGTCATTAAAACTCTAGATTTATTTTCTTCAATAGTCTCTTATCAACTCTTGTGAAAAACAAATAAATAGCTGACTATTTAGTAAAGATTTATATTCTCTACCAATCAGTCGATGTCTAAAACTTTTTCTGACTATTAGTGTCAGATCTCAGAAAACATTCTCCCAATAGCTCGAGTCTTGAAAAGTTTGTCTCTATGAAAGTTCATGAAGTCGTGAGAGTTATGAAACTGAAGTGAAATGTGAAACGCTTTCTTATTTTCTTAACTTTCCTTCTGTTAAACCCTCAGTTCAAGCAAACCATTTCAGCCAAAGGCGAAGAAAGTCAGATTCGGTACAAATCCCACACAATTAGTGATATCAACCTTTGATATACTTTTCTCTTCTTTTAATGAATAGAATTTTCCGTATAAAGTAATTTCTTTAAGGCTTATATTATTTTTTCATGCTATTACTCAATATATTCTTCGTTATATTGAAATTTTAATAAGAAGATGAAGAATAGCGAGTGATTATTAAAAGCAAAAAGAAAAAAATTATTGGTTGCAAAATACAAATTTCTCCTTTTCAATTGTGTGAACCCGTTCGTAGTGAAGTACAAAAGCTGTTCAATTCGTTGACTCTTTTAAGACTTTTAGATTAATCGCTCAATGATTTCATTTAAGGGCTTTACAAAATCTATTAATCATTTTTAAGAATTCATTTTTTTCATAAGTAATTAAATTTATGACTTCATAAAAAATGAAGACTTAACCCCAATTAACCCAAAGCTCAAAATATTAAGCATTTTCTAAAATAATTTGATTAAAAACGTATTGAAAACGTAAGTTTTCATTTTAATCCAGACCTTCAGGCAGTTCAACAAAATTGTATCACTTAACCAAATATTGAACACTTTTCAAATAATTCCTTAAAGGGTTTCACTTTTTCATGTAGAAAAAACTTTCATTTCAATTAATATTTCTCTTCGCTATCAAACTATTATTGAATGTCACGGAAAGGGATCGAAATAAAAAAAAATCAAAAACTGATTTGATGTATATTTTCGCACGAGTGGTGTTTCGCGAATGACACTATTGTATGGATAGCATTATGATGAAGATCAATGACTGAATTTAAACTTTTTTACGTTTTTTGGTGTTGTATTTCTCTTTATAAGAACTTAATTTTTTCATTTTAAACATTTCGATTGTTGCTATGATTACAAGGCAATTGTCTCTCAGAAGAATAATTAGGGCGTTATTTCAATACTTGTTTTCTCCTTTTAGTTGCCGACAAGACTTAATCAATGACATTATTATTGTTTCTATCATTTTCATTGTTATCAAAATGAATTGGATTTGTTTTTCAACAACTTTCTTACTTCACAATTTGAGCTACTTTTCAAAATATCTCTTATCAATTGATAATGAGGTTAACCGAAAATTATTTTTTTCGAAATAAACCATTTTATCCAGGCATTGGTTTTCTTTTTTTTCATTTTAGTTTTTTATCCATCAGTTCATTCTTTTTTTCTTTTCTCGTTTAGTTTTTTTGTTGATTATTCTATATCACGACATGTTAAGTAAACGCTTAATATTTTCGTTTCTTATGTGAATATTATTATCTTTCTATTAGTTTTTGGTCGCAAATTATCTCTTATTTATTCAATAGTTTGTATTAATTTACAATTTGTCTTCAATTTTTAAAGCTTGCGTTCAGTAAAAATAAATAAACGCCTACTCTTTAAGTCGAATGAACTTCAGAATAAATTTTTTCCGAAAATAGTTTTGAGTTCTTTTAAAATTCAAGTGTTTATCTGCTTTTCATTAAGTTTTCAATCTATAAGACATCATAAAAATTTTAGTCATGAAATTTTGAAATCGAGTAAATATTTGAGATAACAAATAGTATTTTTGTGAAAAATTAAAATATTAATTTGATTCGGAAAATGTCTGAAAACTGAATTCCACAGAAGAAAAAATAGGTTTTTTGGGATAACATCTGTAAAAAGTTGATAAGATTCACGAACTCGAACTTTTGAGTCTCTGAACCCTTTATGCCTGAAAATTTTTGATCATCATTTGTCTAGTTATAAATGTTGAGTTGAATAATTGGCTGAGAAATGAATGGTGTTATCGTTTATTATTTAAGCCATACTAACCTTGTTTCTAAACAATTTGAAAATAAATAAAAGTATTTTAAATCATCTTAACTTGTAGGCTCTTCTGATCTGATGAGCAAAATAAGAAATTGAGATTAATTTCTACAAAACAATCTTGAAAAACAATTCAATAATTCTTAAGATAGCGTGAAAAATGGTTATAAGCATTTGAGTTACGTTTAGTACAAGAATAAAAACCGAATATTAATGTAACTGCTATTTCATAAATATGGCAAATGATCAAAAGAAGATCTTATTAGCAATACATTTGCTAATCATGTTATTTTTATTGCTATTTGACATGCATTACAAATGCAAAAATATTTTCTTCCACAGTACTTATTAAACCAATAACTTTTTCCATTAGTGCCAAATGCTCTTCGCATTAACTATCATTCCGAACACATTTGCTTTTGTTGAGCAGCTCTTTATCAAAATGTAGTAATATTTGAATGAATTTGCATTTCTTATTTATTTTCTTATGCATACCATAAGTTATTGGAGTTGTTTCTGTTAATTCTGATGGCAATGCGTCAAAATAACTGCTTTTTATTTCAAGTTCTAGTGAAAGTACGAGTTTTTCAATTAAATAATGTAGTCTCTTATGTAAACTATGTAATCATAGCATTCCTACAAAAGTCAATATATTTTCAGTTATTTATGTTTCGGTTTTACTTCAATTCTTTTATAAATTCAATACTTTTTATTATTATCAGTAGGGTTATGCCCCATTTTGTCGATTTCTTTTTGTCGATTCCCAAAAAGTCGAAAAATTAAATTTTTTGCGTCTCAATTATTTCATAATTTTATTGCATTAAATAAAATTTTAAAAACTTATCTTATAATTCTAGTACACATTTGAAGTTTAAAATAAGAAATGATTATTTAATACAATAAAATTGTGAAATAATTGAGATACAAAAAATTTGTACAAAACACCATCAGTAGTTTCAATAATATTGATTGCAAAAAAAGTTAAGAAAATATTAAATTATTCTTAGTATAAAAGCTAACTTTCTATAACTTACGTAAAAAATATTTTCCGTAAAACTATATATAGACAGCAATTTCTTCTAAGAAATATTAATTCACTTTCTTATCGATTTTGTCTGAAACATGAATCATAAAACCTTCAAAACCTTCTAATTATATTTCAAAACTATACAGATCTTCATCTCAATCAGGACTCAAACTTTATTTCATTCTTAATGATCTCGAAATGTGTTTGAATTTAAAATAAGAGTTACCCTAAATAGAGATATAAAAGAGTACTGAAGTTTAAAAACCTAATTATCTGACAATAATGAGGAGAATTAGCACTAAATTTCTTCATTTAAAAGATAAAAAATTTCGTCTCACTTTAAGGGTAACTTTTCCTTCAATTAGTTATTTTCTTGAAATGAAAAGTGAGTTTTTCTCACACTCGATGTATGTCTTGATTTTATGGGCACCACCTGTTTGGTCAGCAGTTGTGTTCTTTCAGATAATAACAAAAATAAAGTAAAAGAATTTTTCTTTCGGGGCAACATCTGGTGCGTACGCGATATAATTCAGCATTTTATACAAGAAACTTTTGTTTCTATGCCTTCTTTGAGTTGATCTTTTTATTTCAATTCACATCTTTTTGCCATCGATTAGTTAAATAGAAGTTCATAGAACTGCTTGTATTCAGCATTAACTTTAGAAAAGACGATTTATGTAACTGTTATTTCTTTATCGGTCAAAGTTTCAAAAATCAAACCAAATAATTTACGAGTTTAAGTGACAACTTTTTAACTGCATTACAACTTTAAGGATCTTTTTTATTCTAGTTGTTTGGTTTAGTTAACACTTTTAATGTCTATCATTTGATCGCTATCTATTAGTTAAAAATTATTTTCTACAGTACTTCACATTTTTCACTTTGATTGAGTTTCATAAATAAAGATTTGATTCTCAAATATAAATTATTTCAAGATTAGAAAGGCTTGGGATCCAAATTTTTATTCAATTTTTTTAGGAAATAATGAGCTCTCACATAGAGTTTGAAAAATTTATTCAATTTGTAATCGCAAAAGTTATTGAAAATCTTTTCACTAAATGTCAATAATATAAGGCTTGAGTTTTATGAGTTACGAAAGGGTTACGAACCGTAAGCCAAACTTAGGACAAAATGTTTAACAAACTTTCAGTATTTGAGTCATAAATAAACGTCAATTCATTAATAACTTATATTAATCGTTATCTGAGTTAATGTGAAATTTATTTATATAAACAATATAATGGTTCCATTAATTAGATTTTTACGGTTCATAGCATTGAACATTATTTGAATTATAATCTATTTATGTTAAAGTAATTTATTGCTAAAAACATCAAATAAAATGAGTTTTTCTTCGGACTATAAATTTGATTTGAATGTAATCTTTATTTTGAAGTTAGAAATTTGAGACCATTTTTTCTGTTATAGATATAAATCACTATTTGATTACACGACTATTTAAATCTGATTCTAATTTTCTCTTTCATTAGTAGGTGTGTATAGATGTGTGGGTATTAAACAATTATTTAGTAAATATTACGCTCTATTCTTATATTCTCTATTAGTTTTTTGTTTAGTGGGCTTTGATTACTATAATTTACTTTTGCCTCAAATTTCATTGTTTGCTTTACTTCAATATAAACTATTAGTATGTGATTACACGAAAGTCATAACTTAAATGTTCACTATTTTCTAGAGTATGTCTACGAGTGGGCAGAAAAATGCAATTTTCTTGTCTCACTTAAGTATAAATATTAAGATTTATTTTATAAATAGTAGAACAATAATGAATAAATTTATTAAAAAGTATTTTTCAACGCACTCATTATTCTGTTGATTGAATCTAAAATTATTCTCTAAATATTTTCAAAAATTACCATTTTTGGTGGTCTTCATAATTGAATTCCTATGAATAAATTGTAGTGAATTTCAAAGTCAAATGTTTATCTTTTTTAGTGAACTCAGATTTATAGCTATCATATAGTTTGGGCTCATCAGTGAGGGCTTGACTTTGAAATTCACTTTTACTATAAGATTAAACTATTATACAAAATCACTTGAAATTAGCATTACTTAACTTCATATGGAAAGCGATTTAGACTTTTATTATTTATATTCTGACAAAAAGTCAGCAAAGCTTTTATGACTTTGAGACGTGAAACTTTTTATATACATTTTTTCTCATTCAATTCATGCTTTTCAAACACAATTTCATGCAAATGATAGCTTAAGGCAATAAAATAGAAACTATTTATTTGGTTCAGTATTTGAAAAGTAAAAACAGACAAGATTTTATTTGATGTTATAGTGAAGATGACTTCTATTTTATTAATTCTCAATTTGTTATCTCAATCGATAAGCATTGAAACTCAATTGAAACTTCGTTATTGAAAAGTTACTCAAATCACTTGATCATCATTTTAAAGTTAATCATTTATTTATTTAACAGCTTTGAAAATAGGTTTTTCCTTAACATTAAGTTTAAATGACTTCATCTCAAGAGTATATTATTTTTGATTGATTTGAGGTCCTGTTGAAAAATGAAGTTATGATTTATTGAATCTGTTTTTAAATGTTATTAATACTATTTAAGGCATTTATGACAACTAAAAGCTAATGCAATAATATTTCTTTGAAAATAAAATAATTGACATTAAACACAAATTATTCGCGCCTTATTTCCAAAGTTCATGAGCACTAAACTCATAAATCAAATGATTTTCCAAAAGCATTAAAGTTAAACACGAAATACAGACCATTTTTATTGAATATTAAGATTTGTAATGCAAAATTGACTCACAGAATAGGATGTCTTATGAACTAATATACTCTGTAATTGTCTTTTGAATAGTTTGTCTTTTTGGTGATACTGATGGTGACTGTTATCATAAATGTCTTATTCATAATCGACACGAGCCAAAGATTACGCCAAGAATCACAACTCGATTGTAAGTCAAGTTTATTTTAATCAAATATCAAAAGGGTTTCTGTGAATGACATTAAGAAATAACATAAGAATAGTTGAAATACCAATAGTTTACACATCTTTCAGAAAATAAAATAAATTACATTTAGTTCAAAAAGTTCACTGCATTACCAGTTTTAAGACTTGAATGAATAATAATTTATTAGTTCTTAAATTGTGAATGATTTATAAAAGCCTTTAAGACTTCAATTTGAAATTCGATTTTTTTCTCGATAAAGTCTTGAAGTTTTTGAAAGTTTAATCCTTCAAACGATTCGTGTTTTATATTATTCTAAAATATTTTAATATAGAAATTGATTAATGATACTGTCATTCATTATAATCCTTATGAATAGCGATGTTTTAAGAAAATATGACTGATTTGTAATTTTTATATATTTGTTAAGTTGAAGAAAACGATAAGAGACCGAATAGCTTAAGACTACAGGAAAGTCTTCCGAATTCGATTAAGTTAGAAGTGCTTTCAAGTCAATCAAAAGTTACCATTACTATAGACGGCGCGACTGTAAGTCATATCTGTTTGGAATAATTTAACATATTTATTATGACTATATTTTGTATTTATATTGAATAGATTTTAGATGACTCGGAAGATAATAAGGGTCGGGGTATTCATGTATTAGTATTACATCAGTCGACCGGTTCTGTAATGGCTCAGAGACTGTTTGACACTTATTCGCCACATGAAGACGAAGCCATGTCTTTGTTTCTAAATATGGTCACCGATGGAAGGATTATCAT
>JAQFZT010000159.1:0-36653 GCA_034696325.1 Camisiidae sp. | reverse complement strand
GAGAGCGAGCGAGAGAGAGAGAGAGAGAGAGAGAGAGAGAGAGAGAGAGAGAGAGAGTTCATAAGTTTTTATACTTTGGGATCATTTTACTACTATAAAAACTAGCATGTATTGCAATCACTTATTCAACATGACGCAAAAGCAAATGCATTTGCCCTATCAGCAGGTGTTTTGCGGTGAGAATGGTCAAAGAGTCCATCAATAAAATTGGTCTCTCTTTTCCTTTATCTACAATTAATAATAAGAAAATATTTCTTAGAGGGGATACTCAGTTAACTATTTATTTAGATTCAAGTATTTTCTATTTCTATTTATTTATTTCTATTATTAAACGAATAACAGACAATATTATAGTTAAATAGGAAAAAGAAACATCTACTTAAGTTTTTCCGTATATTATCAAACGGGTGTTGCGCCACATATCTATCTTTTTGTACAATTGAAGTTTTTATTTGAAGATAAAGATGTGAATTTTTTATTTCCCCTCATTTTGTTATCTTACTGTACAGTATTGTCAACTCCCAAAACAAGTCTCGATTCTGCTTCTTTGGAATCTGAATTTGTATTGTATTTTGATGTTATTTCATTGAATATTTAGTCTAATGGATTAATTAATATGCTTACAAAGTATTAAATACTGGCAATTAGAATCATGTAAAATTCAAATTTATTACAAAACTAAAAAAGTCACACAAACAAACAATTCTTTCAATTCTTCAAATTCTGTGCTTTACTGAATTTTTTTATTCTAAATTCAAAAAGAAACGATATTTTGTATGTGACGGAAAAACTCTTTTTGAACAAAAGTTGTCAACATTTAGTCAACATTTAGTCAGCATTTAGTCAACATTATTTATTTTCCAGAGTCACAAGATTTTCTTGTTTACGACGGTTTTTTAGATTATGTTTGTTTTATAAATTCAATTATTATTTATATAAACCAATCAAATCTCTGAAAATTATTTATTTAGAAATAGTTACTCTATCATAAGCATTAAAACTTATGAAAGTTGGAGTATTCTCTAATGGAAAGGAAGAGAATTCTTAATCATTATTCCGAATCATTTGTTACTACAATGAATGCAATCCTATCAGAGCATATTTACAACTTTTATGAGGGCGTATTGTTAAGGCTTTAATCGGATTCAACTCTAATAATAATGGTAATGAAATGGCAAGGATTGCAATTCAAAGCCAGAACTTTATCAATTGAATGAATGATAAAAAGAATTCAATGATGGCATAAATTTGAAATACTATAAGCTTAATATGGGTTTTAAAATTCAAATTATAAGATGAATACGAACTGAAGATTTTCAATACGTTCATCAGACAAAGACATTGATAGAGGAAAACATATTTTTCTCATGGTTTCTGATCTCATATTTTTCTATTAAGCTTTGAAAATGGCATTTAAAATTTGAACATTAAGAAAAGGCTCCAAAACGATGAGCATTACTTTTAAAGCTTGAAAACTAGTATGATATTCACTCTTGTCAAAATCGCATATTTTCTTCAAAATTTTGTTTTGTTTTCTTATTTATTTTTTTCATGCAAAACAAAAGGCAATAGTAGTGGAGAGCGTTATGCAAAAAAATATAAGGGAATTCATTAATATTAATGCAAAACTTCATTATTGTGGTATAGAAGCATTTTTTCTTTGGATGTGTTTGTGTGCATTTTTTACTTAAGCTAAAGAGAAGTTTGTGTGAGGCTTAAGAATAAGTGGCAAAAAAGGAGAACGACTTGAATAAAGGAAGAAATGAGTCTTTCAAGCGTATATTATTGAGAGAGTTAGTGTTAGAGAGAAAGTGAGTCAATCTTCTCTTATTCAAGTGTAAATTCAAGTCTTTTTCAGAAATTCCTTTTTTGTAACTCAACTATAGAAGGAAATAGAATTAGAGGTTACTTTTTATTAATGATTTACTATATTCACTCAAACTCTGAGGCTATTTTTCAGTAATTTAACTTTATTCCGTTCATAAATAATTCATCTTTTCATAATAATAAAATCTAAACCTTTCAATTAATTTTCATTCAGTGATACAGATTCTAAAGTAAAAGTAGTAAAAGTTTTACAAGTTATTTAGTGTATAAAAATAGTCAGTTTTCCTCTAAAATTCTATATAATAAAGTTGATTTTCATTTTTTCAATACTATTTTTGATGTTGAGTAACATTTCAATCAAACATTTGATGAAGAAAATCAATTTTGATAAAAGCTTTGTTTCTTATCAAAGGCTATAATTTTATAATTATAAAACTATATGTCATGTCTAGGAACTATAAATTGAGATTAAATGATAAATCATGAGCTTTTGAAATCCTATTTCGATCGAACACTCAATTTCTTCTTAATGTAAAATCAAAAGATAATGTTTTTCCATCTTTGAGGTCAATTCTAAAGATTCTGAAGCAAATGATTAAAGAGAGAGAGAGAGAGAGAGGGAGAGGGAGAGAGAGAGGGAGAGAGAGAGAGAGAGAGAGAGAGAGAGAGAGAGAGAGAGAGAGAGAGAGAGAGAGAGAGAGAGAGAGCACTTCTCTTTGATAAATGACAAAATTATCAGCGAATAATCATAAGAAGAAGGCTTGAGTCCATCCTTGTCTGGAATACAATTCCTATTAATCATATGTCGTTTTTTGTTTTCATTGATAGCTTTTTTGCCATTAATTTATTATAGTTTAACCGTTAATTTACTAGTTATTACTCACTTTGTTAATACTGCTATTATTAACGTAATTCTTCAGCACATTATTTTCATTAATTTTTATGAACAAATTAGTACGAAATAAAAAATAAATGATGTTTTGTGTTAATTAGAAGTAAAGACAAAATACATTTATATATTTGCACAAGTATTGAAAGATGGAATGATTGTTTTCAATACTCTCTTCAAACTTTAACCTATACTATTTAGAAACAAGTTTCTATAGTTTTTCTAATGTTGTTTAATTCATATAAAACATAAAACAGAACATTATATCGTTAAATAGTTCACTCAACTGATAATTTTGGTCTATGTCTGCAATCAATTTTGATTATCTAATAGTAAAATCTGTACTTTTCTATTAGATAAGTGTAACCCATATTGAATGTTAGGTATTGAGCACAATAAAAGATTGAATTAAGTTAAGAGGAGAGCATCAAATTATCATTGATGAAACTATAATCAAGTTATGGGTACTCACACTTTGATCAAACTAAATGATTGTTTCAGATAAGTTCAAAAAATACGAACAAATAAATTCTCTGATATTTTCAAATCAATTCTAACATCAACTGTTACTATGAAAATATTCCTCGACTTATTAAAAGAATACGGTTTGTCTGTATGTTATCTTCTGACTATAAATCAAAGAAAAGATTATATTTCTCTCATTTTACAATTAAACTTTAAGGTTTAATATTTTGAGAAATTAATATTAGAGATATGACAACCAGATATATCTCTGAGAGATAGATAGAACTTCAATCTCAATCTCTAACTTCATAATCATATACTGAGAGAATAAGTCTTTAAAAACACATGAAATATTGTTTGACCGAAAACTTATGAAACAAGTTATATATCTTTTGTATAATACATGAAGTATTTTTGGAAAACTTGAAGGACAAAGATATAGACAATGTTTTCAGAATTCTATTTAAAATCTAATATATTGTAAGTTAAAACCTGAGTAAACAAAATGAACACAAAGCAAATAAATGATTTTCTTAAGAATTACAATAAAGTTGAATTTCGCACTTTTATAATTTGATATCCTATTAAGTTATTTATGTCGAGCTATTAATGTTTTCCTTCTGTTTATTCACTGACAAGAACTTCTCTATAGAGATAAAACAGCGATCAGTTTCGCTAATGAACAACATGTGATTGACTCCGTAGACATGTCTTTAGCAATCGTGACTAAAATATCTTCGTGACTGTGAAAAAATAGTCTAATCATTAAAAATAAATTTTGACGTTTTCTCTATTTATTTTTTTTCCTAACTATTGGATGCATGAAATCGAAATTTATATAACCAAACGATTACACATGAACATTGAGTCTAATAATTATTAATAACCCCATTATCTCCTTATTTTATTAAAGTTGCGCTTGTTATTGAAGTGATGGAACTCCTCAATTGTTTACTTTCTTTTATGTGTTTTCTTTTGTTTTTGTTATTTATTCCTTATATATTGAAAGATAAACAGAGATTTAATATGCACTTAAAGTCAATCATTCATAACTTGATTTTGAATGACTGTTGTAAATAACATATCCAGACAGTGATTTTGAGACATTGAAGGCTCTTTATTCTTCCATTGCGTGCTAAATTCAATGCTAATGACTTGTAATTTTGAGTACAGTAAAAATTAAATAAATTTTATGTTATCTTTTTATTGATAACCTGCAATAAATGAACCCCTAAAGCATGCTTTCTTACAAAATTAAGCGATATGTGAAATGCATATAAAGTGTTACACAGATACAAATATGCAGATCCTGGAAAGTCATATCATAAACATAGATCAAACATAAGGGAAAGATTCTAATTTCAATCTTAATCAGTAATAGCATTAAGTATTGAGGAGTAAAATAGTAAAATTTAAGTAATAGTAAAAGGTATTAAATAGTAAAAAGTATTAGCATTGAGTAGTGATTATGAATTGGCAAACCCTTGTGAATGTAAATTTTCATTTTTGTAACATTTTTGTAAATTTCATCTCAAATTTATCATTTCAAGTTGAAATAAGATTTTTTAATCAAACTGTTATCAATAATATTTTCAATTCAAACTGAACGATGAATCTTGAATTTTCATTCCGATCATAAGATTGTTACTAAAAGAAAATCTATTTCTGTTAGAGCTGGGTATCGGCTCGATCGAGGGTAAACTCGAGGCTCATTCGAACCTTTAAATTGATTTCTATCAATTTTATCTCTGTATTGATACTTATTTCGGAAAACAATATTAACTTCAAATCTAATTTTTATTCCTATTCGAAACAAAATTAGTTTGAAATTTTGAAATCAAATTTAGTCAATAAACTCGAATTTTTGAATAAAGATTACAAACACTTAATTAATTTTTTAAGCTTAAATATAAAACTATCAGAACTTAACAATTAAATGCTTTAAAGTTATACCATTTCTTGAAAAATTTGAGAATTAGTAAATACCCGACAGTGTCTCAAAGTTAGTAAATTTTCGAGGCTCGAGAATATCATTGCTCGGAAATGTCCAGCTCTAATTTCGGTGCTTTTGAGGTGTTTTAGAAACTCTGAAAAGACCTAAATTTTGTTTTTCAAGTTTTGAACTCATTGTGTTTTGAAATTCTATTGAAAATGAAAGTGACATTTCGGTAACCATAAAAGCCATATATATTTTATAACTCTAAATTGATTTATAGTTTTTTCCGTTTAATTTATTACAACCTAAGAAATAATCCAGAAATGTCTTGAATTAATAACATTTTTGTTACTATTATCTTATCCCTTAAAGGTATTATTGTTACAATTTTGTAAATGAAAATAGTTTTATCAATGAATTTTTCCGAGTTTATCAAGTTATTCATTAGATTATGAAGTTTTTATACACTGATTAAAAAAGAAATTATCTTTAAAAAATTGAAAGTCATCAAAATATAAAGGAGAATAAATCAAGAGTTAAGCAATCATGAAAAAATAGATAAAAATTACAAAATAAATATTATTCTACGTAATTCTACGTAATTTTACGCAATTCTTCACTTATTCATTGTTTAATCTACACTTAATGAATACAGAAGTGGGTGATATTGAAGTTTGAGATTAAAAGCTGATACATGTAATTCATGTAACATCTAATTTTATATCATGTCTTTTTAAAGGCTCATGTATTTTAAGTAAAAATTTATCCGAACAAAACTCATTTTTCATATGTTAGAGCATATTTTGCCAGAAAAGTAAAACAATCTCAATGTAAAGAAGTTTCTATTTTTCTAAGCATTAAAATTGTAAATGTTTTGAAGCACTTAAAAGCGAACTTTTTATTATAAAATAAAAACAAGTTTCTAACTTTAATTTAAAAAATGGTAGCTTCAAAAAGATGGGAAAATATTTTGAAATATAAGCGAGACTAGAATTATAAAAACCAAACAAAATTTTTCCAAACTTTATATAAAAAGCTTTCTCTATTGAGACTGTATTGCGTGACTGAAATCTATTAAATAACTCCATATCTTTCGAGTTTGAGTCAAATGTTTGTTGATTTCATTTACGGAATAAGAGCAAGAATTTGAAAAATGATGAATTGAAAATGACTTACTTTGAAACGAAGAACTGAGTGAGGATTTTAATTTGTTTTTGATGAGACAGAATTCCATTAATGTTCAATCAATTCCCATATGCACTGTACATATGGTAGACATATTTCAGTACAATTAATTTGACTCGAATTTCGTTGTTTCCATTTCACCCTTCAAGCCATAAACACTAAATCAAATATTTTTCAATTAATAACCATTTCCATCAAATTATTAAATTATTCATTTAAAGTCCTTCAATTAAATTAGTTTTAAAGTTTACAATAATCTCTCATTAAAAATTGCCTGAATTTGCATTTCAAACTTCAAACTTGTTTGACTCGACTCACTTAATTCATTCTTAATTGGCTGTAAAGGAATTTAAATTTATTTTTGTCTTAAAATTAGATAAATATTTAGATTTGCGCTCAATTATTGCTCATTAAGATGAGTACAACTTTGGTCTTTTAATTGATTTTAACCAGAATATTCTTTTTAGAGTAGGGCAGACATTAAGGATTGTTGAAGACTATTAAGTACAATAGTATTGTTAATGCTTTGTTTTTGCCGTTAATTCTGATTCAATTCCTGAAAAATGGTGAAATAGCATTAAACTTAAGTGTTACACTTAAGTGGGTATTGAAAACTTTTCCCGTTAATTCTCGCAGAATTAAATGAGTCTTGCATTTCGTTTTATGGACCCATTATTTAACGCCATCAGTTCAATGCTGAGAAAAATAAATAAAAAATTTAGTAGAAAATACATGGACAATAAATCAAGTTATGCAACTCTCAAATTAGAGAACTTTAATCACAAATCATTCCAACTTATAATTCGTAGATTTTGTGAATTTATGAAAATTTTGTTTATTTTGGTTGATATGAAGAATTGAAGAGAGAATTTGATCGAAAATTGTATGAATTTAATGAAAGTCTCGTGTCTTGATGTTAGTAATAAATATGTTGGGAATAGAAACTGAAATTATTTCTGTAAATATAATCGAGATATGCTTTAAAACTGAAATCTCTAATGTTAGTTATTTATGTATTCTATGGTAATTCGAAGCACCTGTCGTTTCAGTAATGATAAAAAATTCTGACGCTTTTAGCCATTTATGGCTAACGAAATTTTCATAGCGAACATTTTTGGTTATATTAAATTGTTTTTCCATAAATACAAGTAATACAAGTAGTGATAGTAATACTGGTAATCTTGTTTTGGGCTGATTTAAGCCAAAACACATCAATACAAACAATGCTATTCGAAAGTGAACAACATTTTCATTTTATTTGTCATTTCTATTTTGTTGAGAAAAGTGAGTCTCTTTTGGCACAGTATTGGACACAATCTAATTCCGGAAATGAATTTCTGTTGAATGTCTCATAAACATAGAGAATACTTTCATTTATCGGAAGAGTTTAACCAAAAATATTTCAATAGCAGTCACTTTGAAATATTAAATGAATTTTTCATGTGAATACAGTATAACTAGTATGTAGTATATAGTTGTCCACCACTATTACCCCATTCTATTACTATACTCTTTAGTGTATAGTTTAACATAAACTACTTATATTGCTTGCCGGGTGACAGTCATATGGCCAATAATTTCAGTTTTGCAATAATGAAAGTGTAGTCATTCATCTTTTTCTTTTTCTCATACGATTGAGAAATTGCCGATCATTTTGAATACTCAATATAACAATAAAAAGTGAATTATAATCCATTTATTGTGGCATAACTTCAACACACAATTTATTAAAAGTCACAAAAACTAAATTTTCGAATCATTTCATTAAACTATTCCAAATCAGAATGAAAAGACATTCAATTGAATTCTTTTTTAACAAAAATAACTGATTTCTCAAATGGATTATAAGATTTTTGATGAAGAAAAATAACTAACTCATGAAAATTGATATCTTTTGAATGGCTTAGAATTAACTGATTTCTCTAAACATTGGAAATAATTGTATTGACTGTAAAGTGAGATGATTATAAATATATTGATGAACTCACAAAAAGATCATTATAGAAGTTCTGACTTGACTCCTTTTCTGAATTATAGCTTACTCTGTATTATTTGATCACGTCATCCATGGTATGCAATGTTTCATATTTCTAGATTTACTTCAACTCGTAATTAAATTACTGGCTTTTTATTATACAAGCGCTCAATTGCAATCAAATCCAACTCAAATATTCAGAAGTTAAGTTAAACTCATCTTTAGCTTTAAATTATAAATTCAAACTATCATTTAGTTATTAAAATTAAAGTCTATTAACTTCTGAAGCACTGCTCTTGTACTTCGCTCTGTTTTAGTAGTGATTAATTTTCGGAAACACATAATTAAAGTGAAATTTCTCGAAATTTGTAGTGAATAATTACTTAATTGCTGTAAATTATTTATTTCAAGTGTATAATTATTTGATATCGAAATGGATTCTAAAATATTTTTCTCATTTATTTTTGGATATCCTCTTCATTTTTCAATAATAAGTTATCGAATAATAACCTAACAATAAGAGATTTTTTTGTTGTTAAATTTATTATGAACTTATTGTTGAATAAACTAGATATAAATTAATGAATTTTCATGAATTGATTCAAATGTCAATTGACGTCCTCATAAAACAAAAACTGGTTCTCACAAGTAATCTTCAATTCAATTCAAATAATTCAATTCCTCAATAATTGTTTAAAACTATAGCAGAATATAATTGAATTCTGAATTGAATTTTTTGGAAGTTCTATAAAATTAATATTCCATGAATTTCTGCCGCCAGACTTTTAAATATAAGTTTCTTTTATGTTCATATTTAAGAGTCGACTATTATATTCAATTTAGAGTCATTTCTGTTATTTTGATGAATTTTTAATTTGATATTAAATATTTTGTGGATATTTTGCATGAGCTTTAGCTTGAGCTCAAACCTTAGCTCATATTAATTTTTATTAAATAAAACATTTTTTATGATAAACATAGATTGACAATTTGTGACTGTTTATCACAATACATAATACTTATTAGTTTAACGCTTCCGTAGAGCAGTGGTTCCCAAATGAGGTGTCGCGACCTAATAGTACGTCACGAAAAGGTTTTTTGGGTGACGAAAGATCTCGTAAATATAATATGAGTGGGCTCTATAATTTGAGCTTATTTTGCAAATATCTTAGAATCTTAAATATTTAATATTAAATTTATAAAACTGACTTTATTTGTTACAATGAATCAATTCAAATACAAGATGGTTTAGTTTAACGTGGATTTTCAAAAATATAATCAATTCATAGCTTTGTCATTCTTGAAGACTCACTCGTGATGGATAGCTAATCAATTTGATATGAATTTTAATTTCAATTTATTAAAGATTTGCAAAAAATTAATTCCTATTTTTCAACATTTTAATAATACCAAAATTTAGCATTAATAAAATTTGTAATTTTTTGACAACAATTGCATTTATCGAAATTTTCAACCATACAGTACAAACATTTTGAATGTATTTAGAAAATTAATTATAAAATTTAACCACTAAATGTTCTGATACGCTATGGTGGGTCGCGAGAAAAAGGTTGGGAACCGCTGTTAAGCTGTGCATCACTATTATTATCTTATTATTATGAACTATTTTTCTCTAAAAATAACTTATGTTTATTCAACTACTGTATTAAGAAGTAAGGAATATAACACGAAAAGAGTCTCTTGTATAAGCCATTGATTAATTTTTGTCATAAATTGCGTAATTGTGAATAAGCATAAGCTAGAAAGCAAGAGCTAATACCACTGCTTGTAATCAGATAAGTTACTCACAAACGGGCAAAAGTGCTTCAGAGCCCCTGTCAATCCATCTCTGTCTCCATCTCTACCACCACTGTCTCTGAATAATATCATTCTTTGCATATTATTATACTATAATAAAAGGTGTCCATAAACTTTGTCTCTACTTTTAACTCCTTTTATGGAATTTTGGGTAGTTGTATGAGGACTAACAAGTTCTATTATGAATTCTCTTGCGATCACAACATCATTCTTCGTTAACAGAGCGGACATTATTTAAGTTAGTTTGTCAGCAAAAGGGAGTTTTACTGCCTCTATTCTCATGAGAGTTAAGCCAAGAAACTTTGATTCATTGCCGATTCACCGAATTTCAAGTTATACGATTCAATTCAGACAAATTCAGTTCATTCAAAACATGCTTTTAAAAAACTAAATAAACTAATTCAAGTTGTTTTAAACCACTTTGTAATCTATAAAATTATATTTTTTATAAATATTTTAATAAAAATAAATTTAATTTTATAATTGTTTAATTTATTTTTAGGCGTAAAAATTCATTGAAAGATTAGCCTTTGAGTAAACTCTTCATAGATTTGATTGAATCTCACAAATTTTACACTAATTCGAAGAACTTTTTCATCAATTATTATTCTTATCGAGTTTTGTTTGGATTCCAGCAAAATATCTTTTAATAACTTGTTTGAAGATTTTTTATTCTGTGATTTAATATAATTAATATTCATAATAATAATCTTATGCATATTTAAGATAGAAGTGGGTTATTGTACTGAAAATTAGACTCAACAGTATGAAACCATAGCCCGAACCTGTCCGCGGTATATAAATGTCGTATTTTATTTATTCAATACAAATTTCACAGCTCGCCTCTTAATTAGATTTGTAATAGTAGTGCTGTTATGTTCTTCCCTTTCGACTCAATGGTAACACAAGACTATTATGACCATTGGATGGCTTTTGATGTTTTCTAACTATTTAAGTCAACCGCATTTTTCAAATAAGTGATAGTAAATTTTTAATCTTAGACAGACTTCTACACTAGTCTACTCAGTAAAGGTTAAATACTCTCGAGTTACCCATTTATTTGCAGACCTAAACCCCATTTTCCACATAACTTTATCTCTTATTTCTTTCAAATAATACAATAATAGCGGAAATAAACTATCATTTAGACAGTATTTTATTTGTCTTATTATTAGTTATTGCAGTCGTTTAATTAATACTATTATTTCAAAATAATCTACGAGTTTTCAACTGAGAAATATTTTTATTCATTTCAAGTTTATAATTGAATACAATTTTTCTAAATTCAAATTCAAAAATATGTTCAATCTATTGGAGAGTCGATCGATTAACGGAATGTTGAAATTTGTTTCATCTTTAGGTTCTTTATTTCAGAGAATATATTGGGTCTCAATATCTTTTTCTGAAAACTCCTCTAAACTATTATTCAAAGCCCGTATATTTTTAAGTGTCAAAAGAGAACATTTTGTTCAAAAAATTGGAATTTGAGATAAAAGAATGACAGAATAAGAAGTTTAGATATAGAGAAGTGAAAGATTGTTTGTCTGTTCTATCCATAAGAAGCTGAGTTCAAATACTACTCAAAATTTAATATCTTTAGATCTCTTTTTTTCGATTAAATTTTTTCTCAAATTCCTGTTATTTTTAATGAAACGTTTAATCATACTATACCTGTATTTTATTTTAGATATAAGTAAATAATATTAAATTTCTTATTTTGTTTGAATGCATTCTTTATCCGAAAAGAGTTTTCGAAGTTCATTATACACAACAAATATTTCATTTGATGACTTGTTTGAAATGATATTCAAATTTATATGCTTTCAATGAAATTTACATATTTCAACACAAGACTCTCTGCTTAAGCTCAAGACAATCTAAGTTATGGTAAACAAAAGAATGTGCGTCTCTATCAAAATAATTATAGTTTTTAAAATAACTCCTCTATTTAAAAAGCTTTTACAGTTTTAGTAGTGTTTTCTGATTTTTATGAACCACATTATTATACAGTTTGACTACGAATATAGCATTTATTCTATTTTTATCCACTTGAGGTATGAAATCAAATAAGTTTCATGTGTGAGAAAGAATTGAGTTTCTGGTCACTTTTGATTTTAAGTTATTGTCAACAGAGTATTGATTCACTTCTCGATCCTATCACTGGTTCTGTCACTCAATGCTTTCCATACATATAGTGCTGAATCTTATGGTTTGAAATGAGATGAAATGTTGAAAAGTGGAACCGTTAGAAGACCTGTAACGCAAATATTACCTTCGCTTTTGTGAGATTGAAGAAAACGATAGGCTCTTCATTTGATTTGAATATAGAGTCCATCTGAAGGTTATCTATCTATTTGGTTAATATCCAATTCCTGTCATGATATTACTCTCAACCGATATTTATTCTGCGAAATGGGATAATAGAGAACAACATTTTCTGTTGATATTCTATTTTAAAAAGTCGTCTCAAAATGCAAACTCTCAAATGTCTTGTGTGACAGACATTCCACATGTATTGACTTTTGTTAGCAATAAAAATTGCAATTTTAAGTACTTGTGATGAGAGAGTGAGTATTCATGAAGTAATATTAGGGTCATATATCTATAGCAAGTACAGTATATGCTTAAAAGTTATATGGATTGAATGGATCATTATTTAAAGTATCATTTTTGATATACAAATCATTTCAAAACTAACTTTTATTATAGCTTAAGGCAATAAATATAATAACATTATATCCAGCATAATATAACTCATCCAAAAATTACATTTTCTAATGAGGTCTCAGTTATACTTTTTTCTGCTTATAAACTCATAATATTTTATGCATACTTTTCAAATGTCAGGGGAAGTAAAGGTTTCCTAACAAATTAGTCAAATGTTGTATTCAGTTTTGTCGCAATTCATTCACGATTACACAATACTGTATAGAGTACAGTATAATGGCTTCCGTCAAGATCTTAGTGAATCAATTAAATGTTCAAAACTGTTCAAAAATTCATTATTATCACTATTAAATTCATATTTTAGAAATTTAACCCGAGATTAAAGTTTAGTACAAATAATCGGTTGTTTAATGAATCAAAAGATTTCTCGTCTTAATTTCCAAAAAATTTCATCAAATATGACGACAATTCAGGGCATTATCCACAGGGTGACCACCTCTATAGGGAATGCCCCTCCCGGAGAGTTTTTCCTGAGATTAATACTTTTACATATATTCTCCCGGAATGACTCTTTTCGAGGTGGTCACCCTGATTATCCAGTATTCCATGTAATATTCATTGTAAATTTATTTATTATTTGCAACAACCAATCCATTTAAATGCTTTCAATTGAAGATTCCCTGTATGAGTAGTTCTCATAACATTTTCAAAGATATAATTAAGTCAGTCGTCAGTCAGGATTTGGAAAACAATTACTTGTGAATTAAATATTTATATTGTATATGATTTTGTAAATAAGTTATTTGCTTATTAAAGGAAAGAGAAAAGCCTCATAATTATAGACTGAATTGATATAAATATATGATAACTCAACTCATAGTAATGACTGACTAATGAGCATTAAGTCTATCATTTCAAAGCAGTTAAAGGTTTCTTTTCTCTCTTTATATCAAAGTTATTCTCAAGTGATTGTTTTCCAAACCCTGAATGAAGTAGAAATTGCAAAGATGTCCCACCAGTTAGAGGTCAGATGTGAACAATAAATAATAAATAATCTTTTAAAAAATTTGATCTTTTATCAAAAAAATTTATTCAAAACCACTAAGTGTTACAGTACTATTACTTTTATAATAAATAAAATTTTAGTTTATTTTTAAAAATTATAAAAATTTGAAATAATCAATAATTTTATCCGGAAGAAAAAATTTATAAAATTTAACAACGCTTCTAGACTTTAAAGTAATGCACGAAGAAATCGATCTGATTTTTACTATTGAGTATATACTGTATAATATATATTCCTTTATTGTAAAAAGCATTGAGATTTTGTCATATATGCACATCGCTTTGCTATTGTTCAGTAAGAAAACGATTCTTTTCCGAATACTGGTATCAATACTATATATTTCTCATTGAGAGTTGAAAAAATGAAATTCTAGCTTTTCCCAGTTGGCACACATCACACTAGTTTTTTATAATTTTTGCATAAAAAAGCAAATTCTTGTTTCTCAAAAGTGGAGATTCAAAAAAAGACAAAAGTGTTAAAAACTGCGTGCCTTAAGTTATCACAGAATGTGGTTATCAATGATTTTCGTGACACATTAAATGGCTTTCTTTTTTTGATAAGCAAACTATCAAACATAATCTTTTGAGATAAAGCAAAAAAACTCAAAACATTTATATGCAATCAGTTAGTATTGTTTCTCATTGACTAAATTGAAAATGAAATGTGATTTGTTTAAGTCAATTGAATAAGTGTGAAATAGATGAGTGAAGCACATCTTCCTCAAAGTGATAAATTGTGTGATTGCTTAGTAATTGTTCCCTAAATTATTGCAGTTTTCTATGAACAATATTCGCCATAAATATAGAAAAATTAATTTCTTGGCGGTCATTGTCTAAAGCATTTACAGTATACTAGTATTGATGATCCGGGAATTGTTTATCCCCGGAATAGTTGCAACGCAATGGGATACGAAACACGTCAAGTTTGAAGAGCTCTACTAAATTACACCCTTTACACACTTGAATATATATTTCCCATATGAGAAAGCAATGCTATTATTAGTTGAGCTCACAAATTATGTTTTATGTTCATCGGAAGTTACGAGAGCTCAATATGTCCCAAATGGCCTTTTATGTATTTCTCTATCTGTCGTGTGATATTTGCCAATCGCTATCTATATATTCCACTGACTTTTATCACAATTTCTCATAAAAGGCGAAAAAACAAAACAATATAATAGACTCAAAAACTTAATATAATATGCATTTTTCTGGGGTAGAATTCATGTGTCTCATTCATAAGCTTATAAATTATAACCAATCTCTCAATTATTAAATTACTATTTGTAAACATACGCACTTTTAATCACTTGTTTATTTCGTTCGTCGACTAATCAAATTTAATAAATATTTATCTCTAAATTAATGGAATAGTAGTCTTTGGTACAGTTGGTTCAGAAAACACATGTATCCATCACTTCGGAAGTGATGCGGATTCATAAAGGTTTGACAACAAATAACGACTACTCAATACTAATTACTACTACTTATTGCTTTTACTCATTACTACTCAAAGCTATTACTCGTTAATATTAAATTTTTATGTTTCCCCTCATGTTTGATCTGAGTTTATCACTGGATCATACAAGATCTCTGCAGGTCTTTTTTGGATCAACTGTACAGTAACGTAATTTGACATATGCATTGATCCCGGAAAATCCATTGAGGAAAATACCAAAATGGTGAAACATGGGGCCAAACATATTTCACATATTAAATTATTATTAATAATACCATTGAGTAGTAGTAATGAGTATTGAGTACTAGTA
Source organism: Camisiidae sp. (assembly GCA_034696325.1). NCBI lineage: Eukaryota > Metazoa > Arthropoda > Arachnida > Sarcoptiformes > Camisiidae > Camisiidae sp. Next base: position 21,057 of record JAQFZT010000159.1, on the reverse strand, counting down.
AGTAATAAAAAGAGTATTAATCTGGTTATGAGTTGTGAAACCCTTATGAATCGACATGATTTCTCGAATGATGAATACAATTTAAAAGCAGATAAAATAATAAGGATAATGCTTAGGCAAGTGTTCGTGTATGTCTTCCTATTATAAAGCTAATGGAATAAAAAAAAGTTTGACTTTAGTCCGAAAGATAACTTAGCTTTTGCTATCGCTATTCAATTAACGAAAAATCAATAATGAACTTGATTTGTCTTCAGTCTTACATTTGCTAATTAACTTGTCTCTCATTCAACGTGAAATGTCAAATAATTTTTAGCCTGAAAACAAAATCCAACAATATTTTGTTTTATACTTAGTAAACATGATCAACTAAACGTGCTTCCGTTGTTTGGTTTTTATAATTATAATTTTTATAATTTTTTTCCTATAAATAGTGAACTTCGTATTAAAACAGAAAAACTAAAAATACAAATACAGTATCTTTTCTTAGAAATGAATATTGTTTTGAAAAATCAATAGATTCAATGTAATAGCACCTAAGCCTTTATCTAAAGCCTACAGAGTATTCATGAAGCGTTGATCAAATATTCCTTTATTTAATTGAGTATTAAAAAAATCTTTAATGCTTAATACTTTAGATCTGCTTGATTTTTATCTTCATACGTCAATTCATATGTTCGTCACTCGTTTTATTTTATTCAATTTTACTAAAAATCCGCATCTGTTTGCAAAGAAAAGCATTACAAATCTGTTCGCATAAATGAGTACTTTCAACAATTTTTTAGTATTCAAAGAATCTTTGCATTCATTCTGGAAAACAAGTTCATAGAAATCAATCAAATTTTTAGGAATGAAATCGAACTTCAAATATTATTCAAATATTTGATTGAAGATCAATGAGTTCTATCTGAAATATATAAAAGTATTCTCAATAATTTCTAGACAATAATTTCTCAAACTTTTTAAATAACAAGAGAAAAACTTTTGAAGAATTCTTACTAATTATAAAGTCTAAAAAAGTTTGGAGGGTCTAAAATTTCGTGTCGCGGGCCGGGTAAGTCCATCACTTAGACTTAACGCTTAAGTGCTGAACAAGTTTAAAATTATGACAATTTTTAAACAAATTAAATTAAACTTGACAGAATAACTGCAGGAATAAATTGATTTCAATTTTAATTTATTATAAAGTTTATAATTTAAGTTCAAAAATATTAAATGACTTTAAAAAATAATATCTAAAAGTATTGCTGTGTAATGAGAGCCATATAATAGTGGAAATAATGTTTAAACTGTTATTTTTTAAGAAGTTATAATCATTAGAAGGAATGTTTGAACATTCGTTAAAATGAACTAAAAATCTTATTCCAACGAAACATATAATTTAATTAAAGTTTTTCAAATAGAATTGTATCATGAAATACACTTTTCACTTTTAATTCTCATGAAACTGATAATGATTTCTAACATTTTTTTTTCTAATAGTTGATTATTTGAATGCAAATTTATTTTTGTGCCCCTGACTGTCGCTTAAATTAACTGCTATTATCGATAAATTAAGAAATTATATTGTATAATGTTTTCTGAGAATAAGAAAATTCTGTATAACTTGCCGAAAGTGTCTGATATAGTATAGAGAGACATCTGGGTATCGAATAATGCTCCCAACAAATTAAACTTTTGTTTCCCAAAAGTGATGGTAATGTTAAAGTCAAAGTATTTCATGTTTTCTTAGTTCATCTCAAAGAATCCTTAGAAACCGCGCTTATGAAATATTTATTTTGAATATTTCCAATATTAATGAGTGAGTTATCACTTTAATTGAAAACATCTTGTGCGTAAGGAAGGTCATGGAAGGTCGATAGCTTCAGATTGGGGTAAACTTAGGATTTCTCAAAATTGCAAGTTAGTCCTAAACTTATCTGATTTGATAAACAATATTTTCACGAAAAACAAATTTGCCACCAAATTTTTTTCGGCAAAAATTCACATTTAGATAGTATGATTTTTTACACTTAATTGCAACTACATAATAGATTAAACACTCAATTGATATCGAGTTGCGATAAATGCTAGGAATGCTGGAATCGCTGCTGAGAATCTATAAATTATTTGGATATCGATGAGATACTCAAACCTAGTAATTGATCAAAATTATCAATTATTTCGCAGTAAAGATAATTTTTTCAAAAAAAAACTTGTAATGCATAAAGTCTTGAGATCATATTTATTTTTCTGTAAAACTTTTAAAAATGAAAAAGGAGATCAACTTTGAATTTTCGAAATTCGTAGCATGGGGTACACACTAAACACACCCTATTTAACCCTATCTTAATACTGATGTAAAGGATGTGTAAATACAGACATGGAGAATGGGGGAGGTGCGGTGGGGTTTAGAAAAAGTTCCTTGGTCCCCCGTTGAGAAAAATTGACCCCAGTGAAGAAAAAATTAAATTCATACTAGATATGTTTATATAAATTGAATGTTTTACTATTTCAAATACAATAGAAGTTTATCTGTACAGTTACGTTTAAATGAATATTTATTAAAATATGTACTTTATTGCAATACACCTTAAAGTTTTTATAATGTTAAAAGATATCTTACACTGAATACATTTTATTTTAACGAAATATTCCCAATTGATTTAAACGTAATAAAGAAAGAGATAAATTCCACGTTTGAACTTATATAGTGACTATCGATAAGACTATAGAAGTTGAAGCATGGAATTTATTTCTTGTATGTACAATTTCGACTAATTAGATAAAAATACATTATTTTAAATTGTTGAAGAATTTTTGCATATTTTATCGATGACTTCAATCGAGTGTTGAAATGATACATGTTCGAAACCTTAAAACAATATGTCAAAACATAAAAATAATCATTTCACTCACTTATAACAGCTAAATTTCAAACACATTTTATTTTCAGATCAAAACAATCATTAAAATTAGTTCCAATTCACAAATCAAAGGCTGAGTGTTCTGAAGTTATTTCTTAGAATGGATTATCATTATCTAACAACTAATTACTAAACATGACAAAAACTTTGAATTATTCAAATAACTTCTTTAGCTCTCGATTGAAAGATCATTAGTAAAAATTGAAGAATAATTTTTTTCATTAATGAATCCTTACGATCCTTAATGACTAATCTATAGTTTACAAATTCTTGACAAAAACTAAGAATTTGAGAAACAATTTATGAAAATTTTCAGTAAGTTTTGCTATCGAGATCGAGATTGAGAGTTGAAACTTCAGAGTGAGTCTCGACCCTCGAATTATTCTCTACTTAAAACTTAAAGCATTCTTACACTTGGCTTTGGATAAGCTATGGTTTAATTTTAAGGCAATTGGTTCTATTGAAATGAGTTGTAATTATTTAAAATAATGATTTGGAAGACATTTTCCTGAATCTTAGTATTCTAAAGACGAATTGGCTTCAAATTGAGTCAAATGCACTTAAACTTCAATCTCACGATTCTTCTCCCTCAAGAGCTTTATTTAGAAGTGGGATTCAATGCATTGGATGAGAACAAACATTTGAAGAGTACAGTTGTTCTGTATATGTATTATATTTGTGACTTTCTCTAAAAAATATTTGAAAGAAGTTTTTGGAAATTTTATTGACAAACTCTTGGCCACAATTTAGACTCTATTTGTTTTGCTAATATTATTGAGGAGCAGACTGTGCTTTATGAGCATTTAGTGGTTCCTAATAAGAAATGCATTCTTAGGTTTGGATCGATTTACTGTTTGATGGCATTCCTGAGCTCTATCGATCCTCAACACTCAAACTATGACGTAAAAGTTGGCGTCACATCGGCTTTAAGACATGATACTATTGGTGACGTTAGTTCTATGCAATTACATAAACTTCTAAACCCAATATTGTTATGCATTCAATTATTATGCATCTGAAGAACGTTATATTCTTTCTTGTATTCTTAGCGTGTAATGCAATGAATGTCAAATTTAAGGCGATTTAAGCGAGACATTGGCTAACAATTATAGATTAACTGAACGCACAAAACAACAATTCCATTTCTTAATGTGGACCATATCTGAGGCTTTTATATTTATTATCGAGTTTTATCAGCTCAACCGTTTCCGGTAATGTGTGGTCAAATCCGATTATTTTCGGAGATGACTTGAAATGTGGACAATGGTATATAAGATTATCTTCAACGTTAATTATAGCAAAACAAAACTATACAAAAGTATCCTTTGAAAAAAGATTAGCTCTTGTAGAACTCATGAGCGATGTCATTATTTGCCATTTCTAGTCCATACTGTCATTAGATTAAACGATTTTGCCAGCTATAGCCCAGTATAAACTCCTATTCAATAGCTATTTTCATTCAAAAGTAGAAGTATTTCTCATTTTCAGTTTGTATGCCATTTAATTCTTATTCCTATTATAGAGCCAGTTCTCCATTTTACTCTTCATCAGTAATTTGAAGCCTTTTTTCTAAGGTTTAATTTATTAAAAGTTGATGGTTGAGTGAAATGGCACAGAAAATTGACTTATTTTCTTTCAGTTCGATAAACTTCTCCAAAGCGATGATCAAATGAGAAATTAGAGGCTATAAAAGAGCTGAAACAATATAAACTTTTTCTATTGGAAAATGATATCATGAGACCTTTTTCACTTTATGGATAAACACAATTGACTTTCTCTAATAGATTCTTCTTTTATCAGTTCTGTTTTTAATAATATCTTTACAATTCGCATCACTAAAAATAATATTTCTCTCACAGATTTTCGAGACAAAGTTTGTGCAGAGAATTATAATAAACAAGAAATGATTCTTCTCTATTGAGAAATTTTTCATTTCATTCATTGATTATTGCCTTTAATATGTGAGTTCTGTATTTGTTGAAAACCTTAAAGAAAGCCTGGAGTGATCTCACGATTGACTGGTTCTGTGATTTCTAAAAATTAATTTTAAAAATGTCTTACTCTTACTGCAGAGTTTGCAGATGATATGCAGAGTTTGATTCGTTTGATTACGTATGAGCGACTCGAATGCATAATATGACTCTATATTATTTTTCTCAGTTTTAGCAGATGCTACTCTTCTGCTACTCTTCTGCCACTTTTCCATAGTTTCTCTCAACCGAGTTTCCAATAAGACCGATCTCCAGATGACTGCTTTTCATGTTGAATCATGCCTTCACTGTTGAAGTTGACACTCACTGCAAACTTTAATAATAGGTCGTTTGCAAGAATCACTTAACTTCTGTATAATATTAAATTCATTGTTTAGATAATATCTCCTGAGCTTATAGAGAGCAAACGTTTCATACATGTTAGATATTAATCAAACATTTTATGCGCTGTTTTTCTATGCAATTAGAATTGATGCCGATTTTGTGATTTATTAGTTTGAAGTATTATGTGTTGAGTATATCATCCTAATAGTCATGTTTCACTTCAAGCTTCTCTATTAGAGTAAATCAATTCGGTATCATATGTCAGCTTAAATCAAACATACTATGTGTGAGAGGATGGAAGCTTTACTTTTCCAAAAACAAACTCTATCTAAAGTTACAGTACAGTAAGCCTTCTACAAAAGTATCTCATTTTCAAATCACTTTACACAGTATTTTGTATTTAAAGTTTAGGTCAAGTTGAAAATTTTCTCTTTAATCTTCACTAATATTCACTACATTTGAGCCCAGAATTAAAGCCCAAATAACTCTATTAACTCTATAACTCAGTTAAAGTAGACATCAAATTGCGGTCCAAAGAGCGGGAATCCGGTTAGACATGAGAGAACGGGATTTAGTTGTAATTTTTCAATGCGTGACTCAAAGAGTACGTATAATAAGGTTTGGGAATCAAAAATGGAAAATTCAGAAGGAATTCAACAGATATTTAGAGATTTCGAAAACAACGGCATGTAATATAGCATTTTGAAACTTATTTATCTGAGATTTTATACCGTTCAACCAAAATATATTGAACAAAATACAGTTATTAGAGATTGAAGAGTTTCTATTTTTCTATTTATCACACGAATAAACATTTCATATGAAATGCAATTATTTTTCTGAAGGATAACTTGAAGTTTGTGTTCTTTTCTGATTGAGTTGGGTGTGTCTGTGTATTCTAGGTTTGTCAATGGTATACAGTATATTCACTTGAAGACCCGACTTCAAAGTACAATCATTTTATGGAAAACTTATTGAATTTTCCTATTTTATGGAATTACTAGGAATAACAATAAAAGGCATTTACCTTTTAATGAGAGTGAGTACAAACTCCATCTATCATTAGTTGACACACTAGTTAGTGTTTTCACAATTATCTTCAATCTAAAGGTATATACTTTAATGTAATGCAAGTTTTTTTGAATAAGTTGTCTTAACAATCAAATAACTGGTAATAAACCAATTATTTTTATCAATTACTGGCTTTGAAAACTTTTAAAATTATTGATTTTATTAATTACTCATTTTAGAGAATAAAGAAATAAATAATTGTTATGAAAGCATACTTTTGAAACAATTAAATTTTTTCATGATTTGAAGTTTTTTGGAAACTTTTTAGTTTCTTAATGAGTCAAATTTGATAATATAGTCTATTAAGAATTGATTTTACAGGTGAGTCAGATAATTATGACACCTATAATACCTGTGGTATAACCGTTTGAAACATTTAAACCAATCCAATTATTTTAATTAAACTAATTTGAATTAATTTGTTTGGGATAATCAATATTTGAATTCTGTCAAAATTATATGATAGTGGAAATGATCAATTATTATATTCTTAAATTTAATAAATAAACAAGTACTCAATCACTCTACTAATAATAAATGTTTTAAGAATTGTTATATCTTTCTGTCTGAAAGCTTTGATTTATGGCTTATATTGGATTTTGAGTGTCTGTCATTCTATACATGTGTTGATCATTCATCTCATAGTAAAACTATCTTTGGTATTAATGCTCCAAAACTTTTCAATCAATCAATATCTTCAATCTCTGCTCTCTAATAGATTCAAGTCTAGAATTTTTTGTTAGAAATGTAAAAAGGGATTTACATTAACTATATTTTCTGGTTTCACTTTATCATCTTTATTAGAGTTTTCTTCAGCTTAAAATTAAGGGTAAGTTTTAGCAGAATTTTAAAAAATTTGATGTAACTTACATTATATGTGCAAAATGTTACAGAATATATGTAATGCTTTTCCGAATATTATTTCTATTGGATTTTTAAAGAAAAAAGTTGTTTAGTAATGTGAAAATAGCCGGTTTATCAAATTGAAACTTTCGCCGAATCCAATATGTACTGTATTTGATGTACTGTTTTCTATTATGCTATTTTCCAAAATGTAAATCGAATTTCTATCTGATTTACGTGACTCGCACTACCACTAGCATGAGCTGATTCTATTATATGCAATGCAATTCTTATTTTCACTTCTGATTTCTAGTTTTGATCAAAAGCATCGAAAAAGTTTCGAATAGCATTTCAACATTTTCGCATTCTATTAACAGTAATCTATCGTTGCATTTACTCCATGTATAAATATATGTTTCATTTTAACAGCTCAAAAAATCGACCACTTTTATGAGCATATTTTTCATATAGCCTTCAGTATAATCTCCACAACTCTCAAAGTTTAATTCAGTAATTTTATTCTATCATTTGAATAATTAAATGAGATCCTCGTTAAAGAATAACATCATATCGTGATTCTGTATAATTTGTTCTATTGATTATTCATTAATTAAGATTCCTATGAGAAAAACAAAGAGCGACAAACTCTAAGTTTCACATAAAAATATAATACTCTAAATTTGGAATATTTTCTGACAAGTGATTACTCTCTATTCTCAAGAAGAATTCGTGAATTATCAAACATTATTAATTAGCACATGAGCTGTCCAAACGGCTCAACTTTATTATTCAAGTTTTTTGAATGATTTGGCTTTAAACTGAGTTAACAAATCCCGAGACGGAGCGAAAGCTAGGATTTCTGTGATGAGGGGCAAAACTTTTAAGTAGATCACGATTTGAATATTGTATAGTAATTAAGTTTAGTGCTAGTATTACAATAAAAATCAATCAATCAACTGCTGAAAAGGGAATATTAACAATGCATTAATTTGAGGGCACTTCGTTTTGCCCAAATTTCAAATGCCTTAATTCATAATTTCCTAACATTGCTTTTCATTCAATAGCTTTAATTCATAAAAAAGTAAACAAATAAATAATTAAACGTATAAAACCTCGAATCAAATCTAAAGTTTACAATTATTATGTCTCATAACTTAGTCATAAGCGCTTTCAATCAAAATGAGATCTGAGTTCAGCCTATGATTGAAAGGATTTTTCTGACTCTTTGAGTTAACTTAATATTGAAAATTTGATTATTGAATAGTTTTTGAGTGAACTATTTTTCACTTTGAATTGAGTTAAAGGTTTCTGGTTGAATAATTAATGTAAATAGTATTTAAAGATGGTGAAGAAGGTCTTACTATTAAACTTTAATGCAAATATAAAACTATTTGTAAGTCATTATATTAGAAGACCTTTCCCTTAATGTGTGCTCTATTATGTACAGTACATAAAATACATACTGTACTGTACAGTACGTGCACAGATCTTCAACAAAATCCATGTAAAGTATACTTGTTGAACGTGAAATTTGATGGCAAATTTCAGAAGACAATGAATTTTTGCGAAAAATTAATTATTACATCGATTGCAATAAAAATTTCGGAAAACAACAACTTAATCAATCGAAATACTGGCCAATTCCACCCTTTTGTATGGCATAAGCATTTGAAAAAGTTTTAAAATATTAATTTTGATGTATTGAGAACACGGGCAGAGTTATTGATTAACAGCAATTACAAGTATATTTCATTGCAAATGAAGTGCAAATACTTTTTAAAATACTGCACTCTTTTTGTTCTGCTTGTCCTGTTGTCCTTCTTATAAGACTCCTTTAGTCAAATTGATGCGATTATTATTTATAATCTAGCATTAACTCAACATAAGACAGAAGTATTTTAGGTGTCATTTGCAAACAATACTGTAAAATTTACACCACTCATTGTTATCACGTCAAAATGTCGCAACAATAATGTCGGGAAAGAAAATGTCGCGAATTACAGAAATATTTCAAATATTTATCGAAAGTATCAATTAGAGATCTGATTGAATGGTCGAATAGAAAATCAAACTTTTATTATAAGTTTTCTCTAGAAACCGATAAATAGCTCTGAAACTCTTTCAAGTGTTAATCTAGTAAATGAAATGCTTGTATTAAATTAAGAAACAGTATTTCATAAAAAAATTTAATTTCTCAACTTCTTAAATCAAAATAAATAGAAGGCTTAGCTCAAGTTGAAAACAAAGATATTAACTTTTAAGAATTTATCATTATATTTGGATATTTTTGTTTCGCGACATTTTGACGGGAACCCCACTCATTCACAACTCAACTATTATATGAGTGTAAGACTAGAAGTTATTTGTTGTGTTTTTTCTAAATCTGAATCGAGAACAATGAAAAACTTAATGGCAAGTCTAGGAAAAGATAAGTAAAATTAATGAAAGAAACCTATTTTCATCATAAAGCTGATAATAGTGACAAGTTTCTATTTTTACACTAGATTTATAATGTTTGTTCATTTTAGTTAAGATTTTTGATTAAAAAAATATATTTGAGAAAAATTTTGGAATTTTTTAGGGCTGAGCTGTATAAGTTCAACATTAGATTAGTTTAAAGTTTTGCAAAATATGTTTTGAAGCTTGCAATCAATCTTAAACCTGGAATTACATTAAAAAAAAGTTATTGAAAAATAATACTATAGAACATAACAATTTTTCTTGAATTAAATTAATTTCATCAATATTTGAGTAAAACTTAATCCCATTTATCTCATACAGTTTTGTCACTGCGACCAAAAAGAATTTTCTGAATAAAGTTTTTAAACCTATAGAGAATAGAAGGCTTAAGAATTTTTTCATATAATTCAAAACAAAGCAAAGAGCGATTACATAATACTAAATGTCAGAACTTATGAGATAATTGAAAAAATAATGCTCAAAAAATTTTGGTAATATATTTCTAAAAGTAAGATTTGAAACTTTATTTTCCTGAAATGATATGGAATTTAAGTTCTGATGCTTTTAGAAATTAATATTAATAGGACTAATACCTCGGATACTTGTTTGATATGCTTTTTAAATTGACATTATGTAATAAAAACAAATCCTAAATGCTAATAATCGAATCTTCATCACTTGTTTTTGTGATACACGATTATAACTTAAATTCTCCATTATGTTAACATATGGAACCCAATTAATCCAATTCAATTAAAATATAAACTAAGAATACAAATTATCACATCAATGGACAAGTATTTAAACTACACAAACCAATCAAAAATTCAACGAATCAACCACTTCATCGGCTGCAATTAGGATTTTAGTTAAGAGGTCACTCATGAGGTTTTGACACAAGTTCGAGTCAATGAGCATTAAGCGTGCGGAATAATCATAAAAATCTGGAGTGTGTATAACCTTGTAATATGAGCTGAGAGAAGAAGAACCCAATGACTATTTTGATGCCACGCCCACTTGTTCATAAGATACGCCCACTTTTACCATTTTCAAGTTTTGGCCAGAAGTGGTCAGGTTCGGGACAGATCATGTCAAGTATGGTATCATTCAACTTGACTTGGCGTCCTGAATCAAACGATGTATCACATTTGAAATTATGAGGTTGAAATACTCTTCTAATCAAAAAATTGTCAATTCATATATATCTTAAAATTAACCAAAAACAATAAAATAACTGAAAATTTGAATATTATAAACATCAGTAAAGATGTGTCTCCGACCTCGTAGTTCCAAGTGTGATACATCGTTGGATTCAGGACGCCAAGTCAAGTTGAATGATACCATACTTGACACGATCTGTCCCGAATCTGACCACTTCTGGCCAAAACCCATAACCATAACATGAAAATGCTTGTGCCATAATCTTATGAGTGACCTCTTAACTAAAATACAAATTACAGCCGATGAAGGAGTTGATTCGTTGAATTTTTAATTGATTTGTGTAGTCTAAATACTTGTCTAATGTGGTGATATCTTGTATTTTTAGTTGATATTTGAATTGAATGGGTCATAAATAAAATGGGTCTCATTAATTGGGTTCCATGTATTATATATATCTGAATTGTCTCTTAGGTTTGTTTCATTATACTTTTTCAATAATATTAATGCCTAAACTTAGTTAAAGTTGGCCTAAAATACAAATGTTTAAAATACTGTGCAAAACATACTCATTAATTATACTATATATCACTAGATTCTCCTGCAACGCATTTCTCATTCACATTATTAATATTATGTAATTTTATAAATAAAATATTCTGACTAGTGGTGAGTATTTTCAAGCAATGAGTCTCAAGCCTTTTTTGATTTGCAATTTAGGTTTTATTTGTTTAAACGAATAGTGTTGTTGGGTTTCGTACTTTATACATATTGACTTATGCTTACATTTTCTTAAAATATTGATGGGATTTGATTGAAAAAAGGTTTTGTGGGTTAACGTTTCGTACTTTATGTATTGGACAACTATTATATTAAGACAAACCTTTTGTTTTAAAGCCAAAACTAATAAACCTTTTTCACGATACTGTACTAGTTCTGAATGTTTTAAATAAAAGGCTGAAAACTTTGATATATTTATGCAAATCCAACATTCGCTCAATAAGATAAATTGAGAATTAGCATAAGAGGGGAAATTAAACTCTTCATAACTCATGCCACATATTTTTAATTATTAACACTTTACTAAACTATAATAATAGAAAGGGTTCTTATTCTTCAATTGATTAACACAGATTCACAAATCTATTTTTCACTTAAAACATTTCTTAAGGAAAAATCGAGTTCAACATCAGAATTGATCAAATGATGTGTTTTGTATTTGAAAATTGAAACGCTTTTAAACAAGAAATCTTTCACTTTTCAAAATACTGTACTAAATATAGGGCTAAAATGACAAAATCCAAATTTGAGACTCAATTTTTTCGTTCGAGATCTCATACCAGCTCTAACTCTGACAGTTTTGTATTACTTATGGATACTTTATTTAATTAAAAAATTTAAATAATTCTGAGTTGTTTTTATATTTGATGCTAAACTAAAACTAAAAACTCATACTCTTTACTAAAAATATCAATCTCTTTGACTGTCGTAACATATTTCTGGCTTTCCTTTGAAGTAAATATAGTGAAACCTATTTTAAAGTTGTAAAAAAGACACAACAAAATTGTTTTTTGAAAAATTATGCTATCATGAAGTTTAGACTAAATGAAAAACTCTAACTGAAACTGATTTGTTTTTCGAGTTTAATGAAAGTTCTTCTTTTAAACAACATAAGAATTTTTACAAAAGTATAATGAACTGCATGGCTATTGAATCTAAGTGTGTAAAAATGAGCCCATACAAGACTGATTTGATAAGAAAAATCTTCTTTGAAATGACAGCTTTCAATTCTTCATGCATTTCAAATTGATCTTCTATTCAGGAAAACATAATTGTAAATACGAGAAAAACTTTTGCATTTCTATTTTTTTCAAATAAAAGTTTTTAAAGTATTCAAATGAAAAGAGGTTTTGAATTTTTATTCTAATAGTATTCAGATCGCAAGTGTTGCACATGACTGCCAACAAATTAAAACGGATTATTTTCAGATTCGGAATCCATTAATTTGAATCATGTTTAATATATATTTCAAATTCAGGGTATGTTTCAATGATTCTTAGAGAATGTGTGTAAAGTGAACTTATGGATGAATAGAATGAAAACTTATGTAAAGCATTACTTTGACTGGATTTTCTCGTTTTGGCGCATTGAGAGACATCCCGTTTTAATTTGTTGGCAGTCATATCTTGTTATAACACAAGTGATTAAAAATTACTTAAGGTTTTGGAACTGGTTGGAGAGCTTGAAATCTCTTTTTTATCAATCACATATCGATCCATTTTATGAGATTAACTAAAGGATACATAAAAACTTAGTTTGATTACAATTTTCTCTTCTCTTTTCTTCTCAATTATAAAATAAATTATGGATTTCATAGAAACAGTTGAATTAAATTGTTTGAAAAAGAAAACAATAAAATCTCGATTTGAAATGTTTCCTTTAATTTTTTGAAGTCTCTTGAGATAGTGTGAAACGAAATGAAATACAATGATGTTATCAATGGTAGACTGTATTTTGGCCACTTTTATTAGGACTATAAACTGGATAGGATGTTGAAATGCTGTCAAAATAGTCAAATAATATCAGAGCTCTTCCTTATTTCTTTATCGATTTTTCAATTATGTGTAATCTCTATAGAAACGGGATTATTTCTGCATCATTTTCAACAACAAACACCATCCCTTGTGTTACAAAATAAGTTAGATATTCGCAATACAACAAACTTTTCGCTGCTTTTTAAGACGTGACAAACTCTACATACACTCCACAAACTCATTAAATGATGACGAAAACTTTGATAGCACTAGTAGTGGTCTAATTCGCTCGTCTATTGTGCGTTTCATTCCTTGTTTTGTGATATGAGTATAAGTTATATTCTGATAACATTTCTAAAGCAATACCTTCTCAAGTACTCGAAGCAAAATAAAAGATAGTTAATATTTATTTTAACGACTTTTGTAACTGTTTAAGTACTTATCACTACTCAAGTGTTCTTTTTATTTTTATTCCCTTTCATTTCATACACAAAATTCTAAAGACCAACAACTTTATGATTTGGCCTATTTTTATGTCAATTGTTGAAATTGTCTCGAAATAGTTATTGAATAGTTCAGTATTTCCATATAAATCGAGTTCTAATACTTGTATAAATCATCCATAAGGTTATGTGTTTGAGTATTTGTAAGTTTATCACAATTTAAGCATACTTTTCAAACATCACAATAAATTTTCCATTTTTATGTTTCTTTTAGTCTTACAGTTAGTATTCATTATTTGGGTTAAACTTTTAATTTTAATTTTAATTTAAGAAAGTTCTAAAGTTTTGAGAATACGGTCACTAAAATACTGTGACTTTGACAGCATTCTAGCAGAAGTTATCATTTAAATAATTCTTAAGTTAGGACTGAAAATAAGAATTTTTACTTTACAAATAATAGAACTTTGATGGACAGTCAGGTAATTGAGTCTTTGCCAAAGTTCAATATACTAGAGAGGGTCAACTTTGGATTTTCCCCAAATTTCCCGAAACTCTTTGGATTTATATTTTGCTTTCAATTATTCAATCGATTTGTAGCTTTAAAAGGAATTTATAATTCATGATTTTGAAGATGATTTCAAATTTCAAATACAGAGTATTATTAGTTATTATTATTTATTTGATTTTCTTATTTTGAAAATATGGGTCAAGTTTTTATACTGACTGAATGAAAACATAAAAATAAAATTCCAAATATATGTATTCTTTGATCAATAGAATAATAAATGTGGGCATACATTTTAATATCATTCTTCAATGTCATGACAGATACACCAGAGATTTTATTTCTTGAACATAAGAAAAAAGTTGTCAATAAGAGAAGAATAATAAAAGGACTAAAATTTGAGAAATTTGTCTCTTGAGCTCTGATCTGAATTTGAATGAAAAAATTGAACTTTAAAATATTAGTTACTTTGGCTTCGAGATAAAAAACAATAACTGAGAGAAAAAAGAAATGTATTACAAAAGGCTCAAACTTAATAATGTAGTGCATGATATAATGTTCAATTCAATGTGAGTAATGCGTACATTAAATAAATCTTACTCTTCTGTATAATAGATGAAATAAGGCTCAAACTGTCCTAATAAAGAACTTTCTATAATTTCATTCTTCTTTTATTCGAGTAATAATTGTGATCATTTCGAGCAAAAGCTTTCTCTCAATACAATGTAAATTCACAAATAAAATATTGTAATCGTAGACATGAAAGTAGTAATGCAGTAACGATTCGTATGCAGTAATATAAATACTTTCCATTTAAACCTAAAATAGAAACGTATGAAAAGCTATTCTATAAGATCTCAAGTTTAGAATAAAGGTTGCAGTGCAGGAATCAGTACTGTAAACGTATATAATGAATATTTTTATTTACTCAACAAGATCTACAAAACTCTATGAAAAGCTCGTGAATACTTCAGTTTCATATTCAATATTTTGAAAATTTTTCTAATAAACTAAAACGGGTTTTAGTGTCATTCAAGTAAAATATATTTTCATTGTATGCTTTTGTTTGTGTAAATGGATTTTTATAGATTTTAAAACCCATTGAAAATATTATTTTTCAAATCATTTAATGTGTTTGAGATCTCAATAAAGCAGAATTTGATGGAAGATAAACACCGAATGCTATACGACTATAAATAGTTGAATAAAAAATAGTCTGAAGAATGCGTAAGTTGTTTGGGTAAATAATTTTTCTTATTTAATGGGAAACCTTATGATTACTTTATGGGCCAAAGTAGAGATGACTACATCAAATAGCACTCATACATACTGTATGTAATGCGAAACCCGTTCCAAACCCGAAAACGAAATTTGCAAATGAGAAAAATGTGAGTGAAGCCAAGGGAATGAAAGTAGACTACAATAGCGTTGTTTCGCCCTTCAAAGTAACTTATATGCCTCTGTTATGCCTTATGCAATGCATCATTTTGTTGGAAAGCTTTATTCTATTCACATCGTTATGTTAGCTCTGGGAGACATTTTGCTCAACAATTTTTATTGCAAATAACATCTCACTATCATTACCGGTTTATATGTATTTCCCTCTCATGTTTGAGTAGCGAATGCATGTTCTGATCATCGTTTTATTCCATGTTTTATATACAGTATCTGTACTGAAAGCTCTGGCCCTTAGCTCTCAACGAGTCCACGCATTGTTATAAATTAATATTATTTTCTATGGGAATAACGTTAGCATATTTGTGTGAAAGTATCAGTAGTTTAAAAGGATTCACTACATTATACACTATATAACAGTATCAGTATTTGTACACCTTTTCTTTGTTGAGCCAAATAGTTGTACCACTGAATTAATGTTGCGTGAAATCATCATACGTTCAATACATTGATGCCATTCTAAAGTACTGCCAAATCAGATTAGATTCTCTTCTAAACTATATTCACTAAATTTTTCTCCTTCAATAACTTTATTATCAAAACTTCATACCAAACATAAGATCATAGTCGCTGTCAAATAAGATAATTCGTCGTTAATGACAATTTCAAATTATTTACGACAAATTGAATTTCGTTCAGTATTTCTACTCCAAGTCATTATATTTAAGGGCAAATATTTTCAAAGATGTTTTCAACTAATGCTAAATGGATTTGTTTAATGTACTTTTTATGAAAGCCTTATTTTACTCATAAAATTTAATGTTAATTTTCAGTCGATTAGCTTTGGATAAAATATATTACATTTGATCTGTAACTGCAATGACTACTAACCACTTTGTATGCATGGAATATTAAATGATTCAATTTAATACTAAACTGTCGGAGGCGTAGCCGATAGACTAATTATCTGTTCGTTTTAATTTGATGCTTAAAATTATTATTATTTCAACAAAATTGCGCTCAATTCTGTCGCTTATGATTATCAATCAGTTTTATCGTTGAGTTCAATTGATTCTAAAATTAGTAAAAGGATTAGTTTCAGATTCATTCATAATTTTCGAACTATAAATATTTACAGTACTTTTCCAAGAATTGTACATAAAATTAATATTGAGAGTAATTAGCATTTTGAATTTAAAATTCTTGTTATTTTTTATCGTTAATTAAAATAATAATCAGTTCTGCTCTAGCTTTCAGAATATAGGTCTAAAAATAATTACTGAGTAGTCTGAACAAGAAGTCCCTAATCAACTTTGAGACAAACCTTTTATTCAACTGAGACTTTATTCCAACAATTGGGTAAAACAAATGAATTAAACTTTAGACATTTCTCGTTTGCAAGTCACTAATGGGTATCACAATTATCTCCAATCTATACTTCAAACATGTATTATAAGTTTTTTCAATAAGTTTCTCCACTACAAGATTAAAGAGTCTTTCATTACTATCAAAATGTTTGATTACTATTAAAGTTATAAAGTGTTTGTAGAATTTAGTTTAATGTTTTCAGAAATATTTAACTTCAACAAAAAGTCAAAGACAGACAAATAACAAAATTGAGTTGTCATTTAATTAGCTAGACTTAGGGTTAAATAATTAACTCATGGACTAATTCCTAAAACTAATGCTTTATTTAGCTTTGGATTCTAAATTGGAAAGTGTTTGTTGTTATACACGTGACAAATATTGAAAGGTTCTGAAATTTACAGAATTTTGATTAAATTTTTGCTTTTTTAAAATTTGCATTCAACTCATACCTTCAACTTAATTGAGGTTTTGAAAGCAAAATTAGACTCATTCAACTTTCATTTTTCACAAACATATTTTTTCATTACAAATATCTCTATATAACTATTATACCTATACCTATATTATATACAGTATATTTCTATATAACAGTTTCAAATATTGTGTGCTATTTATCAATTCAAGTTATGAACAAATAATGCTCTCTATAGGCATTCAACTAAATTGAAGTAAAGATCGCAAATCAATTCAGAATTTTATCATTTTCTGATGATTAGTAAAGATATTTACAACATTTTTTGTAATATTTAAATTTTTGAATATATTGTGGAGGATTTGAAAAAAATTAGTGTCTTATCTTTAAAGAATATGACAATAATATGAAAAAAATGCTTTAAAAATTGCATGAAAATTTCATTTATCAATTTAATTCAAGTGAGAGCACGAAGACATTTCAGTATATATCAAAAATATTTTATCAGAAGAAACGCATGCAATGATTATTCATAGACTACTGTACACTCGAAAATGTCTAAAACCTTGTTGATTACCCCAAAAGTAAATTAATCCCTGTATGTAATAATAATATACTCTTAAGTACATATTTTACAAGTTTATCAAAATTTGAATTTAGATTGAAAACAGAGTGAATTTAGACATTTCGAAGTGCTTCCGAATCATAATATCCCTAAAGCAGTGCCACAATTATATGAAGACAAAATTCAATAAGATGTTTAATATTATAGAAGAGCATAATCTAAGCTTGAGTTGGGTAAAGCTGAGCTCAAGCTAAAGCTCGAAGGATTCCAGATCAGCTCAAGTATATCTCATGGCTTATTCACGAGAAGTTAAGCTTAAGCTTGTTTTCCCTTCTTATTTAGAACCAGAAGTACAGGTATTTGTAATTCTTGAATATAAACTACTAAATTAAGTAAATTCTGTTCAATTGAATAGATTTAGGTTAAGCTTCAAGTTTATTAATTATCATTATTTGAATATTTTTTTGTTTTCAAGTTTATAGTGAATGAAATCCAACAATCAATTGATTGGTTTTACAATTTATTGAATGTAATTATTTTTGAGATATTGGAGAACAATGTAAATAAAGAGCTGATATTTTTTATCTTCTTCTCGGTTTATGATTTCTATCAAAATCGTAAACTTCATCTCTTTGAAGACCAGATTTTGCTAATAGACTGATGTCACAAACAATTGAGACAAATATTGATATCTTGGCTCTTCTGTAAATTGAAGATTTCGGACATAATTTATATACTGACAGAACTCTTGGGGCAAATTAGCGCATAAGACTTGTGATTTAGTTTTGCTTTTGATATTTGCGATCGCTCTATACTTTTCTTTGACTGAGTCAGCATTGATTTCCTGCCACGGGAGCTCTCCTTTCATCAAATAGACTAACATATATCCAACTGCTTCCAAATCGTCCTAAAAATCACACTAAGTTTTCAGAAAGAAAAACATTATTTTAATTCATAAAACTTCAAATCAATTCAATTTATTCCAAAATCTCAACAGTTTTACTTTACATGACAATACGATTTGATTTCGACTTGAATTTCGTTGAAATATATATATATAGATGTAGTTTTGAACGAGTTATAAGAATATGAAAGAATTTTTATTAAGGAAAGAATTAGTTCCTAAATATAGCCAAATAAAGATATCAAAATTCTTAATAAATAACAATATTCTGTAAGCGCGTGATATCTATTCATCGATTTAACATAACTAAACTTGTATGTGAACGTGATTTGCAATAATGTGTTTGTTGTCTGATATAAATTACAATTACTATAGGATTACAATGTCTTGATTTTGCTGTATTTCTGAAACTACTTCTTTCCAAGAAAAATAAATAAATCAAATTCTTCCATATTATTATTCGTGAAAAACTCCGTCTAAATATAGAGTTTAAACCAAATGCAAGATGTGTTGTCACGTAAAGTGAAATTAATTCTGTAGAAGTACTCTTCACATACTCTTCTGCTCTGTTCTCTCCCAAAGTGATTATTAATACTCATATATCGAACAGTTCCGGTCACACCTTTTCCTTCAACAAATGAAATGTGTTTACCTGTTTGCTTATCGATGTATTCCTTACAAAGACCTAAGTCTATGATATGAACGATATTATATTTATCACTTCCCGAAACTCCTAGAAGATAATTTTCAGGTTTTGTGTCTCGATATATGAGTCCTTTTCCGTGAAAGTATTCAAATATATCAATCAATTGTAACGCCAATTGACAGGTAGTCTTAAGGCTAAACGTTAAGCCACACTTTTCATGCATTTTGTCGAGAGTGGATCCCAATAAGTCCATAACAAGTGCAGCTCAAGATCCGCATTCACCGAAATAATGCAATTCTGGTATACGTTTCTGTTTATTCCCCAACTTCTTATAGAAACAGTACTCGAATACGAGCTGAGGTTTAGAGATTTTTTTGATTCCATTTTAATGGCAACGTTTTCACCTGTATTTATATTGAAGCCTAGATATAGTCTTCCGAACGAGCCTTCAGTTTGGAAAATAAATTCAAAAAATATTATTCTAGATCTCAAATAAGAAATATTTTTGGAAAATAATTTAATTTTTTAGAATATCTCCCGACCATAAATCCATTTCCAACTTTGAGCCCTTCAGGATTGTCTTTATCTGCCATTTATTATTATTATTAATCGTCAGTTGATTTACAATTATTTAAATCCAAATTTTGTCCCAAAAACAAAAACCGTTGGATTAACGGAAAACTTTAGCATTAAATAAATCTCAATATTATTTGAAATCATTAAAAGCTTTATTAAGTGAGTCAACTTTAGTTAATTTCAATGTCTCGTTTCAATAATGGAATTTTAAGAGCATTTTATATATTTGATTATAATATAAAACTTTTCAATAATGAATTTCCAATTAATGTTAAGCTTAGATCTATTTTATGCCTTTACAATATAAATGTCTTTCATATTCTAAACTAAATCTAAAAATTTTCATCGAGTTTTCACTAAGAAAAAAAGTTTATTAATATTATATTATGTCTATTCATTTATCGAAGTTTATGATAATATGATTGAGTTTCACAAATATTTATTTATAAATTATAATTATTGCATAAAATCTCAAATATTTTCATTAGAGTTTAGAAGAATTACTAGTAATTAAAGTTTAGTTTGTTTTTATTCCTTTAATTCTCATTCAATGAGTTGCTTCTTCTTTTCAAACAAATTTTATGTCGAATAAGTATTCATTTCTATTTCAAACCTGAGTAAAAATTAATCTAAATTTGAATATTTCTCAAAATTATCACTTGAAGACTCCTCTGTTCAATGAATTGTTAGAATTGTATAAATTAGTTGAATAGACTTTCTGATGATTTAAATTTTCCTTTTCTTTATTGATTGATTTAAATTTAATCACTTAGTTCTCCACTAAGGTCTCTACTAAGATCTTCACTTAGATCTCCACTAAGATCTCCATTTAGATCTCCACTTAGGTCTCCATTTAGGTCTTCACTTAGGTCTACATTTAGATCTTCACTTAGGTTTCCATTTAGGTCTTCACTTAGGTTTCCATTTAGGTCTTCACTTAGGTCTACATTTAGATCTTC
>JAQFZT010000158.1:0-36714 GCA_034696325.1 Camisiidae sp. | reverse complement strand
TTGAGAAGAAGCGAATTTCTTAAAAATTGAAATAAATCTTATTTTTAAAGCGAAGACTTTGAATAGTTTTGAAGTGAACCAACTTTTGATTAGAATCTAAAGCTAACTCTAAGGCTAACTCTAAGGCTAACTCTAAAGCTAACTCTAACCTCAATATTATGAATGAGTACTGAGTTTTGTCCTCATAAAACTTCGAAGTTATTTATGATTGAGATTTGATTGCTTTGATTATTATGAATTGAATTATAATTGAAGTGAGAAAATAAGTTGTCGTTTACTAATTAAAGAAGACAATTATTTCTTAAGATTATGTCAAGTCAAAGTCAGCCAAACGTGTGAAATGAGAAAGTTTTCAATATAAACATAGGTGTAGTGGATCTAATTGAGGGATTGTATTAAATGGGAATTTCAGGACTTTATAATCATCAAAATTATATTATGTATTTATCCTTCAATTTCCACATCAAATAAATATTTCATTTCGAAATCACTTAACGTGCTTTTTAATGATTCATTGAAACACATTTTAATTTTGATTTTCGTATTGAAAAGACGACTTTAAAGTACAGATTCAACTACAGTAACATCTTTTAGCATAAATATTTAAAACGTAAATTCTTATTCCTTATCATGAATTTCATAGAATTTTCATATACATTATGAAGAAGTTTATAGAAATCAATCTTTTTTAGGATTGAAAAAACTCTTCAAATATTCATATGACTGAAGATGAAATTTTGATTGAAAATGAGGAAAAATTTTCTTAATATTTTTTTGAATAATGAAAGAAAAACTTTTGAAAATGAAATAAGTCTAAGAAAAATTTAAGGGCCTAAAATTGGGTGTCACGGGTGTCACCACCTTCACCACCTTCACAACCTTCACATGAAAGCTTAATAAAAGTCAGAACTATTAAATTTAGGGTTTCTCTACTTTAAGATCAGAACAGATTTAGCATTTGTGAAAACTTTGGAAATAAATGAACTAAAGATGAACTTTTTCTAAAAAGAGATTCATATATTGATCGATTGAAATGTCATAAATGTATTTAATAAATAGGAAAATAATTGCAAATGCTATTTATTTAAAATTTGAAACTCGACTGAGAAATTGAAAGAAAAACATAAATCTTTAGTTGAATGCAAAGTTGTTCAAATTAAGACTAACTGATCGAAACTTGTCAATATTTAACAGTTTGAATAAATGACTTCAATTAATAGTATTCTCTTTCCACGCATACCTTTCATTATTCAATGAAAAATGTCTGCATTTTAGTCTAAATTATCATAATTTCGTGACATATATTAATATTTCAAACAAATCATATATTAAATTTAAACAGCTTTCTAACTATCTATATATCATTCAAATTAATCATTCACTTTTACTTTAATTTTGTATAGCATTAGTTGAGTTTATGCCTCATTAAACTTTATAGTTCTCTATAAATAATTTAAGGATTACTAAAATTGTTTCAAATCTTTTCATTTATGAAAATATTTAAATCAAATTTTCTCATTAATAGAAAATTGAATTTCTTTGAAAGTAATAATAGAAGGAAATGTTGAAGAAAACGAGTTATGAATTAAGAGAAGTATAATTAGTGAATTAACTCGAATCAATTAATGGTAATTTCTTAATGATAAGTACTAGAGTAGTAATTAATGATAGTGAACGCTCTAATTATTCAACGACTCTGAGCTTACACATTTTATAAGCCTTTAAACATTCATTTTCCAATAAGCTATCATTGATTCAAAGCTTCGCTTTAAAAAAATATATTGTCAATTAAAGGCAATTCTTGCTCTATTGAACAATGAAAATAAATCTTCAAAAATAACATTTTATTGAAACCAAACATTTTCAATCTAATCATCTTTAGGGTTATAAATATGTTGAAGAAATTTAATCGTTCATTAATAGGCCGTTATTTTCACAAACGCCTGAAGAGTTTAAAAATAATTAAATCAAACTAAATATTTAAAATAAGTCTGAAGGAGATTTTCAGCAATAAAGTTTCAAAATGTAAAAGTTGAACAGAGAAATATGATTAAAAATTCACTGTTGAAACTCTAATTGCTTAAGAAGAAATGATATGACTAACCAGTATTTCATATGGAATGGCTTTTAGCAGTTTTAGAAAATTTGTTTTGAATTGTATGAGATATTATATGGTAAAAGAGCTGAGCGATAAAACTAAGAAAGTATTAGAAATTGTAATTTTTAAACAGATCTTACATAGAAAAGAGCAGTAAATGGTATTTTGTTGGTAATAATCTATATAATTCCTTTGGCTCTTTTGATCTATACTATACTATACTGTAAAATATTGTAAATCATTTGAGTGTTTTTTGATAAGTTATAATATCGTGTATAATGCTTTCCTCTCGACAGTTGTCGAAATGTAAGAGATGAATGATTCACATTTAGATAAGTGATGCGGCACAACATCGGCTCTAGTGTACAATTTGAGCCAATCATCGCCAATAAAGAGATATAAACGAGAGTTTTTGTCAGTGGTGTCGCTATCAAGTGAAGCGAAATAGTGAGCTATCTTTAAAAGTTACTGAAATTTTGTCTTTTATTGTTCTGTAACAAAAGTTTAAAACTCTCTGAAAGTGCTGTAAAGAACAACCATTTCTTTTCATAAATATTTTTGCAATCCTTTCTCTGTGTCTGACAATAAAGAATGAAAAATAAAAATCCATAAATTTATCCAAAAAATCGTATTGATTTGGGTTTGATCGCATGCATACTTGTTTGTGATCTCAAACATCTAGATTTGATTTTAAGCCTCGATTTTTATTATCATCTTTTAAGTTATGGATTATTCAAATTATGAAAATATTGTACGCAAAACATTTTCATTTTATTTTTTATTTTTATTTTATTTGAATTTAAAAGTAACTTATGATCTAAAAGCATAAACTCGTGAACTTAAGATATATTTATAGCAAAAGCTAAAGTAATTTAGAATTTTATTCCAATGAAATCCTCTAAAGTGATCCGTTTCTACACAATATTGTGTTGTATTATTTCTTGAGTTAATGAGACAATCATTTACTGTTCAAACTTCCATTAGTACATAAACAATCATTAATGAAAGCAATTCTTAATCACATTTGATAGCTATAAAATCGATTATTATTCTTAATATTTTTTCCTATACTGTCCAACCTGTATATAGTGTTTTGTAAGGAATGAATGATTAATTTTATACTCAAAACCTAAAATAACAGCATTGAAGTGTAGAATTTGTATTCATATAACATGTTGCCATACTTTCATGTTTTTGTGAAAGTGCGACATTAGTAATAAATATATTTATTTAGTGATTTAGCGATTGCAATGTAAGTAACATTGAATAGGATGTGGCAGTTACTGCATGTTTGTATGAATGCACTTGCATTGTGCGTCATTAATGTTATGCAAACAATATTATGCAATATATATCACAGTATTGATCACGTATAGAGCTATTAGATGTTAAACATTTATGACATTTATTGGATAAAGAGCTTGTGTCCCAACGCATACATCGCAACTACACCTAATATATGGAGAGAATCGTGAGTTATCTTTTTTGGGATGCGGATAAATCTGTCATGTTTTGAGTGCATTTACGATCAATGGAATTAGATTTGAACTGATTTGCGGTAACCATAAGAGCTTACACGAGTTGAGTGAGCTCTCAGCAGATCTCCTGAGTGAGTGTTAAGCGAAGCAATCAGAGTCTCAATCGCAAGCATTGGATGCAAGTATTGAGCATTAACTCTAAGGATAAACTAAAGCAAACCAAACCTAAAACCAAAGACAGACCAAAACCACGCGTCAAGTTTGATATAAAGTGAACAGAACGAGCAGAAAATTAAGTGATGGCAGAGTAAGGAAATAACGGGAAAATAAATGACTTTACTCGAGAAAAAGCGATTTTGCTTTACTGAGGAAGAAAAGAGTGTGCAATGAGAGAGAAGAGAGAGAGAGAGAGTTGGCTAAGAGAGGGTCACATGAATGTTGAAAGCAAAGCGCAGTTAAGCAAAGAGAGAGGAGAGAGTAACTTAAGCGCTACAGAAATAAATTGGCTCTATTTTATGCATTGAGCCATAAAGTGAGAGAGCATAGAGAGCAAAGCTCTTAATCACTTCTCGCCATTCTGTGTATTGCTTTCTGTAAAACACTCGAATGTATAGAGAATGTTATTCTCAGAGCTCATTCTTAATGCCAGACGAACATTATTGCTATAATTTGAGTTCATAAAAAATTGATGACATCCCCCATTAGAAGGCATCACAACTTCACACATTAGTGAATTCTTGACTACTGAGTTTTTATGCAGAACTACCCAACTTACTAATTGATCAACTCTCCTATTATGCTTACTCTATCAATATTTGTATGAAAGTCTAACTGAAGCAATGAATTTAAGTGAAAATGAATTACAGTAGTTTTGCAGAGGGAATGAGTTAAGCAATGATTGCAATGAAAGGATAAGGGAATAGAGAGTAGATTGAGTGATACTCTGCACATACGGATCAATATGTGAAGAGAAGTGATTGTGATACTCTATAGGTTAACTATAGGCAAGTGTAACATGGGTAGATGCGAGCTGCATAAAGGCTGCATACAAGCTGCATACAAGCTGCATACAAGCTCCACACAAGCTCCACATAAGTTAAATCTTGATTCGATTAACTTAATTTAGGTGCACATAAATATTGCATCGCTTGCATCACATTCACTTTGATATCTTTGACATGTTAGTCGAACAAATATTATTGGAATTGCGGTGTTTCGCCTTTCATCACCAATCTTTACACTTGGATTGAGTTGCATTTAGAGCTGCATTTGCTAAGAGATGTAGAGATGCTACACATGTAGGAGATGTTATCACTGCTACTTTTGATAAAGCGGCACACGATCCAAGCCTTATATTTATGAGCTAAATATACTCTATTACTCTATCTATTACTCTATATAACAGTACTTTATATAAACTTATATGAGCCGATCATCAAGATGGTTATGATGAACATCATGTTAAAGCGACCGCTACGGGCAATGCAAATGAATCGCATTGAGTCATATTATTCAACTGGCAGTCACTTGAAATTTTTTATCCTTTAGTAAATGTTGCATGACTTTAACAAAAAAGAAATTACGAGAAATATAGCATTTTGGTATCGAGGGATACATGAAAGGGGGAGACAGTGAAGAGCAAAAGTCGAGCACATTCACAATTGTCTAGAATGGCATCTCTTTTGGGGCCTGTAAGAGAAATATTATCTGAATGAATTGTCGAGATGAAAGGCAGATGAGATGGCGAGCAAAATGCAAGCCTTTCTCAATGCTTTATGAAGGATTTGCTCTGATTGAAAGATGATGTGCACTATAACGACATTAACGGCATTATAACCATTCAGCCAATAGTCAAGCTTTCAAAAGAAATCTTAGTGATAGTCTATTGCTTTACTGATGTATTGAAAATTATTATGAAATGGTTCACTAGTCATAAGTTGATAAATTTATTTATTTTCCACAAAGAAAGAGTGAAAGAAGAGAAAGAAGTGGCTAATGTAACATTGATTGATCGAACATTTCATCTTCAGATCACTTCTATAAATGAATTTATGCTATAAAGAGATGCTGAGTGTAAGCAATATTTTTGCAAAATAAAGAAAAAAGAATTTTGCTTCTGAACAAACAAAACGAAAATGAAGAACAATATGAGCTATTCCTATACGAGACATATAGAGGGAAAGAGAACGAGAGGACATGTTTTGATTTCCGTCATGAGTTGGGGTTTGGGTGGTCGTAAGGTCGGAAAATTGGTTGCGATACCAATGCAAATAAGAGATTTGTAAAGCTAACTGATTTTTCAATTTTGCCTATTGTATACTTCATCTCAGAAGTGGGATCAATTCAAATCGACCAAACATAAAGTCCAATTCAAAGCCGTCAATGACTTTTCTTTATTATTATTATTGTGATGTGATTCAAGTTTATTTAGACTCTCAATAAAGAGAAGCCAAATAATAATCACCGATTTTCAAGAAGAGATTAGTTGAGGGTTTATATCATTGTTGTTAATATTGGACTGGGTTTGGTCTTCTTCACACGTCCCAACTCTAAAGTATCATTGATATTGTATATAAAGCCAAGGGATTTGTTAGCGCTTATGGCCCGACTTTGACAAAGAAAGTCAAGGGTCATAAGAGGATTAACTATTTGCTCTCTATCTTCACTGAATTTAAATGTTAGACTTGAAGCGACACGCCTTGAAACCTAACACTTGCCTGTTTTCCAATCTCTCGATTCTTTGTATTCTTCAATCAAACTTAAAGTGAAGAAATGAGCGTTTTTGTGGCGCAGGTATGCATGAAAAGTTTCAAAACTTAACTTTCAGGAAAAATAAAACTCATGTAAACTCAATAATCATGTATATTAATCGAGTTTTAAACTATTTCGAAGCGTGAAATTGTATGATAACTCCGAAAATTTGATTACACAATATTACTCATTAAAGTAAGTGACTATCGGATTCATCGTCAGTACTGTTCATAACAAGACATGAGAAGAGAGGGTTCTCTTGTGAAAATTTACATAATTACTAATTGCCTTTCACGACACACTTAATTGCTGCCGTTCACAGATTATATAATTTATGCAAATTCTTCAAAAAGTTAACATAACATGTGCAGAGCTAATAGTGAAAAATTAGTGATGAGATGCAACTTATATTAGTATTAGAGCTAATTATTAATGCATCGCTAAGCAGATGATGGCTTGAGAGTGAGTTCCACAAAATATTTGTTATGTTTATGAATTGAGTCCTATTACAATTTGAAACAAAAATGTAATTCACTTGTAGTTATGCACTCTTTTGATGCTAACAATATTATGCTTAAAAAGTCAAGCATTTGAGTAAAACAAATAATAATTTGAATTTGAATATTAAAATAGCACTTTCGACAAATGAAGTTTAAGCTAAAATTGCAAATTTGATAAATTCAATTGAAATGTTGTTTCGCGCACTTAATATTTGTAATTTGTGTTGTGATTTACGACATGAAAGTTAAGAATAATAGGTTTAAATAGTTGCACTCATGTTAATGGCTCGCCATAAGAGTCGCATTTATAGTTTTGGACTTTTTGGCACACAATAGCGAGCGCACGATTCTCTTTATCACAGGAAATCATTTGAAACGATGTGATGCGGTTGCCTTAGCGATGGCCTCTCTCCTCGTCCCTCTCCTCATCTCTCTCTATCTCCATCTTAAGCCTCTCATATATGCTTAGCTGTACATCCTCTCCACTTTTGGTCAGTGAGCTTGAAAGCCAGTTTTCCCATTTTCCGTTTTGGTAATATGAGAGCAACTTTCACAACGTTCAACATTCCCTTTTCTTCCGTAGAGCAGTTACAACTCAAACCGCCGGATAACAACCAACTTTACGCCGGATATTTATGAGATCACTTCACTAACTCAATGGCCATGCATTTGGACTTTTGTTTACGCACAAATGGTTACAGTATGCTGTGTGTGATCTAATACTATAATAGAAGAGCTATAATAACTGGCAATAAGACTCTTCTTGTTATGTAAATTAACATATTATCCAATAATATTTCTTATTTGAAAACTTTTGCATCTCATTTTCGTCATGATTTTGCAATTGAATTGCAAACCAATCGATTATCTCTATCATGAAATTTGCATTCATAGGTTATTTCAACAAACCTTTATTTCTATTAAAGTAAATTTTATTTCTATTAAAGTAGATTTGATTTGGTTCGAGCTCCTAAAATGCTCCTTTTCCTCATAGTTACGCTGCTCTATAAAAGCTAATCAATAAAAAATTGCCATTTTAAAAATCCTAACAACAAAGCCATTTGAATTTATTTTCAGTTAAAGAAAGCATTCATTTTGCAATCTTTAATGTTTCTTCTTTTCTATTTCCCCATGACTTTATTCAACTAATATTTTGCTTTTATTATTTACGTTATAAACATTTGCTTAAAAAGTCATTATTCATTTAGAGTAAGGTTGATGTGGGCTTTCTTTTAAGAAAATTCAAAGTTGAGTTTCGTCGTGAATTTGCCTTCCGATAAAACGGACCAATTAAACGAGTCACTTATGAATAAAAATGACTTCTAGCCATGCGATACTCATATTTAAAAGAATTCTTTTCTTTTTCAATAAAGTTAAACCATATGTCAAACGCATTAATATTGATATTCAATTCAATTTATTTTGTTTGCAAGAATTGATATTTAATGTTTGTAAGAATTATATGATAACTAACGACGTGCGCGTTTAACACGAATATTCAATACAGTTATTGTTGAGTAAAAATTAATCGATTCAAGAATAGATGATTTAAAAATATATTTCTATTAATAAGATATACTTAACGAAATTATATATCATTTTTTTATTATCACTGTATTTATGGGACGGAACTGAATGTAAAAGAAGTTCTTTATTGTTGATATAGTGGATAAAAATTAAGTCAAAAATCAAATAACAAAAAAGTTTTATTGTCAGCTGTAGAGAAAGCGCGTTATATAACGATATTTATTATTATCCCTTGAATGCACTTATGCAGCGATGTATTGATTTAGTAAAGTCACAAAAGGCAATGAATGCAATCTATTACAGTTAAACATTAACAGAATCTAATTCATACATTAGCACACAGTCATTATACTTTACCCGAACGTGGAAACCGAACAGGTGCTTATTGGCAATCGTAGGAGAGCTATGGCCACAAACTTATATATGTGTAAATGATCTATTTAGTGAAAATGAATGAAAGCATAGCTAATTTGGCGCTATTGTGAGTTTAATGTTGAGGACTAGAGAGACATTGATGGCGAGCGATGGGGAGAGCGAAGCAAAGCAGGCAAATAAGTTAGACTAACTCGCGAGCTGCACATAACCGCATTTGGAGGCGCTTGGGCTCAATGAATTTTCAATGAAGCAGCAGTTGTGTGATGAAAGTAACACAAACCTTCTATTATGTGCAATATATAAACCGAAACACAATTGCTTTATTGTGTTCACGTATTTTGTGTCGTCCCCTCCACTCAACTTCACTACTCAACTGAACAATGTGTAAAAGCCTTTCTCGGGCTCTCTTCTGTATCTATAATATTATAAAGTCTGCTTATATTCTAGTTATACACACATTCAACTGAGCGTTTTCGGTGGCACTTCACTTCACTTTTTCCTCTCAAAAGCTTTGTATTGAGTAAGTTGTGTCGAAAAAATCCATTGTATCGCTGGAACAGTCAATTTTTTATTTCGGTGCTGTGCTGTCATACTTTTTATACACTGCGAAAAGTTAGTGCAATATTGACTGCTTTCCTGTCAGTGGAGAGTGCAATGCCGTAAAGCCATTATTGTTAAAGGAATGCATTAAATTTTAAAGAATTTCAATAAAAATAACACGAATTCACTTTAACTTATATACACTTTCATCATATTTTGACAGAACTTTGTAGACATTTCTTTTACTTTCCATACATTTTTAATATTAGACTTTCTATTATTTTATTTGACAGCAGAACTATTCAATCATAAATTGATTTTTGAAAAGTTATGTTTGGATAAGACCACCGAAATTGAAAAGTGACCCATAATTATATGGAATATAGGATACGACAAACCTATTTTCACAGTCTTTAAAGAATTTCTTCAATTTAATGGCGATCAACAAAACCTAATCTTGAGTTCCCATAAGTTTAAAGTTTTTTATTTAGAAAGTATAGGATTCCCATAAATGGTTAGTGAATTCTCTATTACACGAAGTCATATGAGCAGAAGCGACATAACATTTAACAATAGATAAAAATAATGGCAACACAACTACTGAAACAGTTTCTCATATTTTTTGCTTCTCGTTCCCATCGTGTAGTCCTCGAATATTCTATGATTGTTTCCCCCATTTCGCAAACCATAACGCCTGAGAGGCTCATCATATGAGTGTTAGTCATGAGATATACCTCGAGGCGAGAGCGGAAGTGAGCCATTAAGCATTTGCCTCATAAGAACTACTTTCTAAAAGTGATGGCCTCTAATTTGTGTGGAGGTGGTAGAGGTGGCAGAGCTGCAGAGCTGTCGGGCCTGAGCTGTAGACCGCTGTCGGGCCTGAACTAATAGTAAACTTCTCACTGATATTACTATCGCAGTAAATAATCATTTTATACGCTTTAACTTTAGTATTAGTATTATAGTTATGGCTGAGACTCATTTCTTCATTTATTACAGCATATTATCATCAATTTGCTGAACTTTTTCTATTCCGTGCTTTGGCGCCATTACTCGCATGAAGATTTACATTATTATTATAGCACTACTATTTGATCATAAGAGTCGAAACACTTTCAGCTCAAATATTCTCCAAATTGAATGTTAGAGAATTTATTTTGATTACGCATTTGTGTGGCCCTCACTGTCATCATTGCACTATTATTGCAGTTTATGCCTAATGGCAGACAATATTTTTCAACTCTAAATTTAAACATTAGTACAATTGATGTATTTTGAAGAGAATAATGCATAATAAATAATGCATTAATTCGTTGTCATTTTGGACAATAAAAAGACTATCTTAAGCATCTTTGTTGTATACGTAGTATAGTTGACATGCCATCCCCTCTATTAGATGTAAAGTGTCCTTTAATAGAAAGTTGAGGTAATTGCAGACACACTGGCAAAAGAATTGAGCGAATTCTGCATTTGGAAAACTCAATTGTCTAAATGGGATTATCGTGAGCGCTAACATTGCATTGAAATTCATTGAAGCGGTGATCCTTTTTGCCAAATCTCTCCCCTATTATAATACATTATATAGTATGCATATATTGAGCGTTCATTCATTCCCTTCTCTTAAATGCAAATTTACACCATTAGTACACCATTACAAGCATTAGAGTATTAGTGGGCGAGTGACACACATGCGGTGTCAGATTGACCAATACATTGATACAGACATCAAATCATCAACTCTTATCACTATATAATTTAGATGAACGCTAAACTAATGTATACATCTTATGCTCATTTCCCTTGATTTTTTGTTTGCTTCGAATTACAAGCATTTGTTTGTTTGAAATCAACAGCAATTCAAGTTCAGTGAAGCGATGATTTGGTCGCATCAAATGCTACTTATTATTGGGTCGAATACTAAACACAATACTTAGTTTTTGCTTTTCCATTAAAAGTTAAGGGAGTTTTCTCTCTTCCTGTTTCATATGCCTTACGTATGCCTTATATACTATTTCTAAATGTTATCTTATGTTATGGTCTAATTTGAGGACAATTATTGGTCTCTTAAATTACTGGTTTCGCTGCCAATTCAATCATTAATTATTGTACGAAATTAGGTGTCGATCCAAATCAAGTAATCTTATTCTCACAAAAGTCACAATAAATACAAGTTTACGCAAAAAATTCCACACAAAACAATAGGATTTCAATCGTTCCATTAGAAATGTTTTAAACAAATGCCTATTTTTAAATTATCTTTAATTCAACAAAAAGCATATCATTAAGTAGTTGTAGAAAAAATTCATTGCATGCTATTATTCAGATAAAGTGAAAATTTTCATTAATATCATCGAATGACAGATGTTTAAAATGATTTATACCATAGAAAATGATATTTAGAAATGATATTTAGAAAGCAAACCTCTGAAAGTCACAGCAGTGAGAAAATTGCAGAATAATAATGAAATAGAAAGTTATTATAACAATAATATATATATTGAATTGTGTAATAATTCAAAATTAGTCTGTGGGCGCATTACATGCGTCTCTATTGTCTAGTGCATGACTTTAGAGTGTCACTCAATTTAAACTTCTAAATTGGTTGCCATTCTCTCATCCTGTGTATTGAGTCTGACAATAACATTTTGCTTAGAGGACGATTTGAGCACAGGAAGCTGAAACAGGACCACACCTTTAACTATAAACGCTGCCGGAAAAGAGCGTTGTTTAAGGTAATTGCTCGTCGGCACGACATCACCATATAAGCCTCCATCAAACCAATATATACCTCAAATTACAATATATGCTCAAGTGATGCTCAACTGCACAATTAATAGGGACACCAACAAGTTTGACACTCAGGTGCATGGCTTGTATGGACTTCTTCTTCTTCTACTCCACCTTTGCATTCAAGAACCGGTAACCCCTACTGATGCCATTCTTGTCGCATTTGATGACTTACCCTTTCATTATATAATTTCTAATTTAAACATACACTCAAACATTTAACATTTAAATGACTACTTATTTGTATTTTAGTCAATCATTTTATTATCAAATAATGAGTTTCTTCTTTTCAAGCCTCAGGAAAATCTAATATTCAGCGACGCATTACAATAATGTATTTCAATAATGCATTTTAATAATGTATTCTAATGCTAATATATGGTGAGCCCACCCATTACAGGCTCATTCCATGCAAAATTGTCACACATAATGTCAAAGCTTTTATTGTTTATTAACCCTTCGAATGTTATGTAATTTAATGTAATTTGTTGTTAATGTATGAGTTGTTTTAAGTATAACTTCCTTAAAGATTGAGTAATTTATTGAAAAATGAGTCTTTATTAGTCTTTATGACTCTGTGCTAAAAGTTGAAGCAATTTTAAAAAAATTGTGTCAATTAACACTTAGCCATACAATCATTAGCCTTTACTTGATTACTTCTTTTCCTAAGTCGACTTACCATATAATGATGTCAATTAGCAGTTGTGACTCCATTAACTCCATTAACTCTCTCATTACCGGTATTAGACTCACTCAACTTTCTCATTAACAGTTGCGTCGCCTATCAGTGATATGACAATGGAACTCATGTCGGATACGCTGTCTTCGGCGCAGTCATTAAGCAAAGCTCATTTCATATAAATAATGAGTTTGTTTGGATAAAATCTAATAAAATAATACACATCAAGTCAAGCCATGACCCAAACCGTGATATTTTGCATTTGATGATAACGCCACTGTCATTAACTTACTTAAGATTATGAAGAAGAAAGCCTTCTCTCCTATCATCAAAAACATTCTCTTTCATTAGAGTTGCCTCACTTTCACTCACATTAAATATGTGTTCATTGAGACGCATAGAGACACTTAAGTGCTATACTGTTGTCCATTAGTTAGCTTTCACTCATTTTCATAAATAGTCAATTGTACTCTTTTATTGTTGACTCTTATTCGGTCTTCTCTCCATCCCAAAGGCGCACAACTGCATAATCATTACGCTCTGATTTAGCTCTGATTCATCTGTGCTTTATATTCATTAGACTCGCTTTTACTCTGTTTTAACAAACTTTCACGGATTTTCATTGTGTTCAAAAGCTTATACTTTAGATGTAATACTTTTGATAATGCACTCAAATATTATTTTTTCTTTTATTGTTTGTTGTTTAGTATCTGTGTTATAACAAAGCAGTTATTTTATTATTTGAAAAACTATAAAGTCATTGAATAACAAAAAGTATACAGTATTGTTGTAATACATTTCTGTAATACAGTATTGTTGTCGTCAATAACACGCATCATTGCCTTCATATCCATTCAAATCATAACACATTTGTGTTAAATCCTATTCCGTGTAATATTGTATAAGATATTCAAATAATTGAATTCATAATCACTGCTTTTGTTATCATTTTTAAAATCCATAAGTTTTGAGAATTTAATTAAATTCTTTTCGATTCAATGAAAAGTTTTTACGTTTTCAAATTATTTGAGAAACTATTGTCTTTAAAATCAAACTTTACAAATGCTCTCTACTGTATAATTTGATAGCATTATTATTCATTGCTTGTAAAAAATGTATTTACAATTTAATATAAAAGTTATTATAATAATAAAAGTTTTTATACACCACATTTCAATGGTAATGACATCCCTCCGCCCACTTTCACCCTCTTATTTCATTTACCTTATTATCAGCACATAAAAGTGCACTTAATATATCATAATTGGTAAAAATTATTCTATTAGAAAAGCGCAGCAGTGATGGACTTAAAGTGAGAGAGAGAGAGAGAGAGAGAGAGAGAGAGAGAGAGAGAGAGAGAGAGACGAGATGAGAGCTGAGAGCGAGCGAGAGAGACGAGATGAGAGAGCTGAGTGCGAGAGAGAGACGAGAGAGCTATGTGATTTTACGTATAACAATGCAATTACCCTGAGATGATGTCTGATTGGTTGCATATGGAAGTGGTGGGTTAGCTCAGTAAGTGATGGGCTCCACCTCTATATACAATTGTGATAGTTTTGGTAGCGCTAGTAATTCAAGTAAAGCCACTCTATTGCTACTGTATCACACGCTCTTGAACTCAACTCATTTCATTTTATTGTTTGCCGGTTTGTGGAAGTGCTACTACAACAAAGCTGTTTTAGTTCTTCGTGCGCATGTAGTAACTCAAGTGTCGAGTTATATTGTAATATTACTATTTACTCTTCACTTGATATCAAAGAAATTATAGACCTATAGATCTCTATTAAGACAAATTGTTGTCAAACATTCTCTAAAAGTTTACTTAAATAACTTTTACTGATTTAAAAGAAACTCAATATCACCAAAGATTCAACTTTTGAAGAATTCATAGAAAGTTATTAAACTTATAAAATTGTGAAATCATTCGAATCCTGCGTTAATTCTTTTAATTAATAAATACTAAGTTATGAAACTTTTATGACTCTTAATTGTGTTTCTTTAGAAAGTGAAAAAAGTTTTAAACTGTTTTTTATGAACTTGTGTTTTGTAATGAATACGAATTTATGAAAGTTAGAAATGACGGTCGATCTGACACCTGAACAGAGAAGAAGTTCACATTATCCATCATTTATGATAATGCCATCATCACAACATCCCCCGAATGACAATAACAACCATAACAACAGTCATAGTGATGAAGAGTCTTCGATGACAAACGAGGAGTCATCACAACGAGCGCCTGAAGAAAGAAAGCGTTCCCATTCTGCTGACTCTGATATCGGTGAAGTGAATAATCATCACAATTCTTCATCGTTTCTGATTAAAGACATACTGAAAGAGGCGGCAAATCAACCACAAGCTCAATATCACCAACAATTACAGAGCGCTTCAAATACGACTATCAGTAACAACAATCCCCTTCTATCAGCTCCTTATCCTCAAGATTTATCTCTGAGATCAGCTTCGATACTGTCAGCCCATCATCACCACCAATCCCTATCACATCCAGCATTCGGACTGTTTGCCGGCGGACCCACTCCTTTGGGTCGTATCGATCCGTCTCGTGTGGACCACTCTTTAGTTGGGCGTATTGGCCCTCCAAGTGATCACGACGATCACGACATAGATGGAGATGATGTTGATGACGATATGTGCTCTTCTGATGGCGATGAAGATCGTAATTGTAGCGATAGTGCAAAAAGCAATTCAAGCAGTAAGTCGTCATAACTTTATTTTAATTCATTTAATGATCAATCAATTATAAGTTCTTCAAATCCAACATTTCCCACAAGCAATCATTCTTTACCACAAATATTCGCTTAATATTGTTTTCATGTAATGTTAGCAATAAAATCATAGCATTGAATGGCAATTAATATGCAATTATAACAGGCGTTGCGTTATTATTGTCCTCAATCGTTAGACTCGTTAGAGCGTAAAGAGCCCTAATTTCCCTCTCATCGAAACGATAAATATTGGTTTGACAGACAATTTATAAAAAGTCCTTTTTCCGTCATTCATGGCAGCAGTTTGTGAGCGTTCACCACCACCGCCACCACAAGTACACACCTGAGATCGGGAGTGAGAGTAAAAGTGGTGTAGACGAAAGCGGTGCTCTTGATTGCTTGCAGTGGGACTTCATCAGTAATTTGACAGTGAAACCAGTGACAGGGCAATAAAACCATTTAAAATCGATTTTGTTGGAATCGCTTTAATTATTTTATTACCTCCAACTCTAGTATCCCTTAAAGGAACACAAAATTAGGTACCGTATCCTTAAGGTATTATAACTTTAAGTTTAGCTATAATTCTTCAGCCTTATCACTGCTACCAGATTATCGGCAAACTTTATCTCTATTTCGGCGCGTGTTTCAGATATTCGTTTTATTTCTCCCAAAGGATTTATTATCTATTGATATACTCGAAATTTTCAGTAATTTCTATTTAATTCTCAAACTCTTCAACTCTTGCTTTCAAACAATTTGAAAGCAATTCAATGCGTTCATTGAAATCTCAACTATACGTATATGAATCCGCGCAAACCATAGAGAACTATTGAACATGTTGAAAGTTTAACTTAAAATTTGATGTTTTCACTCGAGGAAATGCTCAACTGTTAGAGTTATTGATATTTGTTCACTATTTGATTATTCGATTTGATAATTGAATCAAAAATACATCCTTAAATGTAATTGCTTTAAATGATATAATGATAGATAGCAAACGAACTCACAGTTGGCCCTAAGCAGTAACCCTTACTTAATGAACTAACTTCTATTGATTGAAATCAATGGTTAATCTAATTTTGAAAGTGATAAATTCGCAGATTTCTAACATTAAAACATATACCAAAAGTTTTTGGTCGCAAAACAGAACCATTTAATAAAAGCCAATTGTTTGCTATGAAAAACTTTCCCCCAACTCATCAAATTATTTTACAACAGATATTCTCGTTTTTCAGCTATTATATTATTTGTTTAAAATATTTTTCAAAAGAATAAAAAAGTTGGTTTGAGTCATAAGTTAATTAACTGAGACTTGAATTGAAGGACAGCTATTTAAATATACAGTTTGTAAGTAAGAATAGTTTTTATGCATCGCCCATAAGTTAATTTATAGAAAAGATGTACTAAATTGCTTCGTTTGTTCACTTAATACAAAACACGCTTAGCTTTTACTGTATTATTGAATACCATTACAGTCATAATCTCTTGTCTAGAATAATAGAGTTTGACAGCTTTGATAGACTGAAAATTTATAACAAATGCTATAATTTTATTTTATATTTTATTTTCCCATAAAAACATAAACCAATAATACTCAGTGATCAATGTATACATAAAATGGTGCAACTGATCAAATAAGCAGTTAACCGATGATAATAACTATTTGTGCACATTATTTACATTTGACTCTCAGGTTTGCAATTGTGTTGACTCCAAATATTGTTGCAGTTAAACAGGTATAATAACTGCCTTTTCCTACTCTTGTGTACAATTCGGAATGCATTAAACAATTTGATGATTGTATGCAAAACTCATATAATATTTGTCTCCAATAGTGTCATTGATTATATTCAACAGTTTTTTTTATTATATAGGCTGTAATAATACCTCAACAACAAATCCAAATCAAAGAATTGTTCCTGAATTAAAAATGCAAAAGAAGCAGAGAAAAGCCAGAACCGCATTCACTGATCATCAATTACAAGTGAGACAATCTCTTTAATAATATTGCACTTCATCTTCTTTCTGACACTTAATCCATTAATTCTCTCTTTCATCAACTTTCACAGCCTATTCATCAATGATCTATAATTCACTATTTGTGACCTAAATATTGCTTTTAATTCTGTTGAATTATACAATTTTCTCTGTATTTGTGTTGCAGACTTTGGAGAAAAGCTTCGAGAGGCAGAAATATCTTTCAGTTCAAGATAGGATGGAATTAGCGGCCAAATTAAATTTGACTGACACTCAAGTAAAGACTTGGTATCAAAACCGAAGGCAAGTTGTTATCTTGTTTATAACTCTCGTCCAAATTGAATCCAAGAACATAAAGAGTCGTTCGCGTAAATAAAAATAATAGTTTACTTTTCTATTACTTATCATAATAAGTGCCCTGAAATGTGTGTGATTTTAATAATTGCTATTATAAATGCGTTAGTGGGGAGAGCACTATATAAGCAAAATTCATATGAAAAGTTGTAGTCATTTTGCTCTTTTGAAGTTATTATTTCAAATTAACTCTAAAAAGTTAGTACTTCATAAGGGAAATGCAGTGAAGCGAAAAACATTTCATTCAGCCCAACATTAGAGAAATATTTTCACTTATGATAATAGTAATAAGCGCTCTCTTAATGTGTTTTGTGGGAGCAATTATGTAAAAACCTTGAATTAGTTGAATCTTTTTTATTATAACGAATAATTCAAGCGTAAAACATTTCATTGAATGTGTCAACAAGTGAATTAGATCATTGAATGGGAACCACTTTTGGGCTGCAATGGCGCCTATTCAATGGCCCTTTCCTTAGCCTACTTCAAGACTTCTTTCGAAAGCGATGGATGCATAGCTTCATCAATTGCTCCATCAATTGTTGCTATTTTGCCTCTCCTGTCAACACAACTCCTAATAAGATGTAATCACAAATGCCTCAAATGCTTCTTCCTTTCTCTCCATCTCTCCTCTTATACCATACAATGCATTTCCACTATAGATATTGATATATTGTAAAAATAATTATCTATAGACATCTCTATTTATTCCCGCTTCGCTTTATTAATATGTTTCGTTCATTCATGAATTGTGTTCAGCTTTCTATATATCAATTGTTAATGATTTTTACAATCAATTCAATTCTTTCGGATTCTGATTCATGCTTCAGATCTATTATTCAATTATCATTGATGTCAATAGCCTTTCGCATTCAAGAGCGTTAAAATTAGAATACGATAACTTACTAAAGAAATAACAACTTAATACAAAGCGCTCACTAAAAACAAAGTTCAAAAATTTCAGATCAAACCGATAGCAAAACTTGTTCGAGAATTACAGTCAATTAATGTGATGACAAATATTCTTCTGTCAGTCAGTAATGGGGTTTTGATTTTAGGCAGATTTTCATCAGGTTTGTCACTTAGTATTTCTTTTCTGTACCACAAACTGGTATTAGTCTTAGAGAGTTTTGAGTCGTGACAAATGTTTGCTCTTTATTGGCGATAAAAATGAGATTCATATCAAAGACAACTACTATAATGGGTAAAAGAGTGATAGTAAGGCTTTTATTTGCTTTATTTCAGGACCAAATGGAAAAGACAGACTGCTGTGGGACTGGAACTGTTGGCCGAAGCGGGTAATTACGCTGCGGTTCAGAGAATGTTACAGACGTCTCCATATTGGCTGAGCCAATACGGCAGTACAGCGGGCACATTATCCGCACCGCCAGCGGCAGCAGCTCATCCTTTTGATCTCTACTACCGTCAAGCAGCTGCCGTCCTCCAGAAACCAACCGCAGCACCACTATATCCCACACCAAATAGATTCAATCCATTGTATTTAAGTTCTCTTTCCTCATTGGCATCATCTCAACAATTAATGATAAACTCATCGGCATCATCAGCAGCCACGCCATCCTCACCTCAACATCCCGTTTACGCTAATTCTTCGTCACCGCAACAGTAGTCAAATTAAGTTCTTAACCTGACTTTCAAGTTAGCATTTTATTTTGTAAGTGCCTTTTTGTTTCAATTGGGAGTGCAATCCCTTAACAACAGTGAGCATCAGTTTCTTTTCCTCTCGCGACATATGATGTATATTTAATGTGGGATTCAATGAAACCCTCAAAAACTTATTATAGTTCACCACATCGTAAACTTGATTTGAACTTCAGCAGCAAATTATTATTATGACATTACATCTTATTAGGGATTGAAAATAATGACATTTTAAATAATGTATAAAATAACAACTGTTCGGAAAACAATTTCTCGCACAAGAAATATATGATGTTAGAGCTAAATCGCTTATTAAATAGTGTGAGGCTTAATATACCCGTAATAATGAGGAGTACTATTATTGTAGCTTAACTTATATTTTAATGTTTTGCATTTATCATTTTGTGTAATAACATTTCCCTATTTTGTTTTTGCACTATTTTATTATAACCTCAATTTAATTTCATCTGTAAATTATTAAATACAATAATAATAGTAATAATAAATGAAGCAATTTAATGCTGTTCAAAACTTTCTGATTACTAAACGAAGAGCTCTGTACAGCTCATCGCAAGGCACCGAAAATGCTTGCAATTCACTAAAAAGTAGTCAACTTTTTCTCATAGGTTTTTAATGAGGTCTCTTCAATACATTGGTAAATATGTTTAAACAACTATTCTGTAGCATTTGATTATATCTCTATGAAAAAAGAAAAACAAAATAGTCATTAAATCAATCTAATGTTCTCTATGACGTACTGTTCAATTGTATTATCTTTGAAGGCAAAGCAAAAGAAAATCGGCTAAAATTGCATTTTGATGACCTTCGCTTAGGTTTGCAAACATAGAATCCAGTGATATGTGCATTAGGTAACAATCAAGGTCTGAGGTGATACTTTTTGTCTATTTTCTGACTTTAAAAGCTGTGTCTGAAGGAGAAAGTCATGCAAGAGAATCGCAAACCTAACATAACAAAGAGCAATGCAGCTGTTGTTTTAAAAATGAAGTCTTATTAAAAGCTAAGGAATCGTTTTCACAATGACAGACCTGAGGATAGCGGAACAAATTGCTTGAGATCAAGTTTTATCGCTAGCTCTGCCGTTTTCTGTAATTTTTTCATGAGAATGTAAAGCAATATTAGTTATATTGCGCTGGCCTTAGGTTTAAGGCCTTTGAATTCCGGTTTTGAAGAAAAAACTGTCACTTATTTTTCACTTCTACTCCACAATAGGCTTTAGATTTTGTTATGCAGTCAACAGTCTATAAAGGTATTGCTTTTAACAATAATACCTTTATATTCAGGATTGAAGATGAAAGAAAAACGTTCGCTTAACAAACATTTTTGAATGGATGCCATTTGATTGCTATTTTTATGCTCTGAGAGTCACTGTTTGTCGTTTTTTGTGGAATTGCAAACTCTTTTCGCATCAATTCTAAGAAAATTAACATTTGAACGATTAGTTCATATTTATCTATTGTTCTCGAAAAAACCCACAAAAATATCTGTTCAAAAATCAGAAGTTCGACTCACTTTACCATGAAGTTAATGTATCAGTAAATAAGATTAACTCATTCATTAGTCATGTGTGTATTAAAGCTGATTACAAAAGCTTTAAAAAGAAATTCTGTTCGCTGTAATGGCTTATACTGTTGATAATTTGTCGATGTTTATCACCAATTCTTATACAGATATAATAATTGGTTTTCGCCCTTGAAAAATTGATAATACTCTATTCCATTTGTCATTTTTGCACATGGCTAATCATCATTATAAACGGAAACATTACCATTTTTAATTTTAAATTGTCGCTATTATGAGAACTTAAAAGTCACCTGTCTTTAAAAGTTATTATCTTTAACTTTTAATATACCTTCAAATACTTTATGCTTCACCTTTCGCTTAGTCATAACAATATTAATATCCGACATTCATTAAAACGTTTATTACTCGTCGTTAAATATTGTCTATTGTTAGTTACTTTTTCGTGCAAACTTAGCTATACTTAATTCACAATAATTGTCTAATTCAGGATCTAATGTGTTGTGTGAGTGAAAGTGTAGAGAA
The DNA here is from genome assembly GCA_034696325.1 of Camisiidae sp. Classification (NCBI taxonomy): domain Eukaryota; kingdom Metazoa; phylum Arthropoda; class Arachnida; order Sarcoptiformes; family Camisiidae; species Camisiidae sp. Next base: position 15,202 of record JAQFZT010000158.1, on the reverse strand, counting down.
TAAAGAAAGGGAGAGATAAGCGAATAGTTATTTTAATTCAAAAGTTTCAAATATTGTCTTTGTTCCAGAATTTTTTCCGAAGAAAACATTTGAAGATCTGATTGTTTTTCTTAAATTTCTCAAATGTCAGAATAAACATTTCGTGTGAGATAATTTATTTCACATCTATAGTCGAACTCAACTAATTTTATAGTTGAATGGATCGGACATAACAATGCATAGCGTTGTGTTTGCGAAGAGAATAAGTATAGATATACAAAGATGAGACTCAATGATTGCGTGCGCATTCTTTCGACTGTTGTAATGAGTCTCATCCTGAACTAAACGATGCTATCAATCTGAAATTGAGTGAAACAATGCATGTATATATTATAGGATCCATGAAAGTCAACCGATTAATATAACTTATAAGAATCGTTCTTTTCCTTTAATTCTTCCCCTATTTATTTAAAGTCAATTTACAAATAGTTTCCAAACTTTTGACAGCAATTCGAATGATTAATCTTTCTTCAATTGATATCAATAATACCAATTTTATAATTAAATTTTAATGTCATTCATAATTAATTTCGTATAAATAAATGTAGTGTTTGTGTTAAGTCTTGTGTGCAATTGAAAGAAATAAAAAATTGAATTTATTTGATAACTATTAATCAAATACTTTTTGACCTAAAAAATTGCATAATCAATGTTTTATAAGATTTTTTCCTCTATATTTTTCGATCAACTGAACGCTAGAATTCTTTATTTTAAAAAAGTTTATAACTTAAGCTTTAATAATTGAAATAATAATTCAATCCAATCAATGAAACGATGAAAGCAATTTAGTTGAGAACTACTGTACCTTTGAAGGGGTGGGAAAAGCGGTCTGACTATACCATAAATAATTAGAAAACTTTTTAAATGAACAAAAGGCCGAATAGAAAGAGTGGAAAATTAATCAAATTTGGTCGAATAGGGCGTAGACGATGACCCTTTCCCACAAAAGCTCAATCAATAATGGAAAATAAAATTAGAAATGTGTTTAAGGAGAGAAACCATTCTATATATAATTCTAATGATATATTTCTGACTTTAAACAGTAGCACAAACGGCAAACGTTGACCTGTAACTCCTCTCTGCCCTCTTTCTACTCGATCTTGAGATCCATTCACAATAAGAATTTTCGGAAGCGTCACAACAAATTATATTTTTTATTGAAAAAAAATTTGCGGATAATTTCATATTTTGTGCTTTGATAGCAGTGAGTGGTGTTTGAGATGCAAGAATGAGTAGAGGCGAAGCAATTTCACAAAAATAATAATTTTTGAGCGGCAATTGCCAGTCATGCATGCAGTCTAAGAGAGAGAATAAGAGAGAGAAAGATAGAAAAAGTTAAGAAATGTTAGAGAATGTTAAGGTGACAAATCTTAGAGATGAGACTCAATTACAGTAGCGCTGCCGAAATGATACCTTTATATGACAGAAGATCAAAATTGGATTTCGTGAGTAGAGGTTCACCGGTAAATGTACTCTTATTTCTTTATAGTAAGGTTTGTAATGCACTGATAGATGATTTACACTACGGTCTCGCCTTCGGTCGCAAAAAAGGTGATAATTTAAAGGAATACTAACTATTAGGTACTGGACTTATATTGAAAATCGTGGGAAAGTGATTTGATTGTAGGCTTTGTGGCCCGACTAAGAGCACGCTTTTGCAGCTTTGCTCTCACTATCTATTGCTTCGAACTCAAAATAATGGTTTTGTCCCTTAAAGTGAGTCACTTTTAAACTGATGGGTCGGGCATCAAAGCGGTAACCAACAAACGCTCCAAGACTTCAACCATTCCATCGCGTTTAAGAATCGTAATATAGTCTATACTTCCAAAATGTAACAAAACTGATGGATCTATAAGTGAAGTTCAATGGGATTCATTCATAAATGTAAACCAGAAAAAAATATTTCTCCTCAAAACCTGTTTGCTATTCAATTAAATTGAAGATAAGTCTCAAAAAAAGAAGTGTTTCAAATAATTACTCTATTAGACTCGTTAACCTCGATTAATATAATGCAATTAATTTAAAAGTGATTTTTTCGACTCAATCAACTTATTTAAACAATTTATTGACAGAATTAAAGTGACATATTTCTCACCGAACAAACTTTTTTCTATTTAGTTGAAAGAAATCTTATGTTTCATGAAAAAGTATTATAATTTTTATGCCTGAAGCGCAAAGTCTAACAAAGGTTAGAAAATTTAAAGCAATTTCTCTCTTATAAGTCAACGTCCAATGTGTGAATTATATTAAGTTAAAAAAGTTAAGTCAACTTCAAAGATAGCACATAATGTCTGTTTTACTTTAATTTATTTTTTGAGTATCAATACGTTCAAATATTTTGAATTTTTATTTTCTCTAAAAGTGTCAAAATAAAGGGAGCATTACGTTTCGCTCGTTCACACTTCGCCCGCACCCTATTTTCAATCCTCTCAATAACTAATTCGCAAAAAATTTATCCCATTTTCAAACTCGACAATTAACTAAAACCCAATTGATTTCATCTTATATTAGTATATATGAAATAAATATTAAAAACATATATAGAATAAAATCTCTCATCCTTCATTCAATTGAAATTTATGTTATTTTATATGTTTTTTTTATTTCATGTATTTAAGTTGAAATGAGTTTCATCTGGTTTGAAAATGGGGTAAATTTATTGTGAATTAATTATTGAAGGGATTGAAAACAATGTACGGGCGAAGTGTGCACGGGCAAAACATAGTGTAGCCAAAATAAATTGTAATTATTGGAGAAAATTATTTATATAATATGTTTTTATTTCACGTGAGAAAAAGAGTTGGCTTTATCATTGCGAACAAATTTCACACACAGCTAACAATATTATTATTTGATTATGAGATTTGATATTTTGAGGGCTGAAATAGATCTGTTGATGAAATACATTATATGATCAAAATGTTTATCGAAATAGAGGACGAGCCAAAAGCCAACAAACTCTAAAAAGACGAAAATACGAGCTTAAAGTTTTGGTCCTGAAAATAAAACGTGGTAATGAAGTAACAGGAAATAACAGGAAATAACAAGAAAGTTATTGCGATAAAAGTTTAAAACAAGACTACGGAGGCAAAAACAGATTGGCTCATATTTAGGGTCAGTTGATTAGCAATTAAGATACAGAAGTATATGATGGCATTGTTTTGCTCAGTTGCATGTTGTGATTGAGATTCGCTGGGATCTGCTTGCAATTATACGAATAAGGTTCCTGTGAAGTTTTCTTTGCATTGCATGACTAATTTTGCTTTGTTTTTTCCAATCCCACGCCAACGCTGGTACTTAATTTCCGTCTTTCACAGTATCCATCACTACATACTAGACATAGAAGATGGCACACTAACCATTCAACATGTTTAAATGACTTAAGGATAGCAATCATTTGCAAATAATCATTAAATAATAATAATCTAATCAAATGTTGGTGTTATTATTTATTTCCATTTTAACTCCATTTATCTCAAGCAATAAAATAAATTTTTACAAAATTAGCAATTAGTAAGACTTGTGTCTCAAATAATTTCTTTTTAAGTTGCTTTGCAATTAGGATTCTGAAAAGCATTTGGAATAATAAAAAGCACTTTTAAATAGTAAAGTGGATAAAATCTAATCTATTAAAGGTTTAGATTCTAAACTGTAAAAGTGAAAAAAGAAACAACAATGAGTTTTAATGGTTTAAACTAGAAATGATGAGTTGATGTAAGTTAATAGTGGCCACACTATAACTGGTAAGAGAATCTGTTGAAAAGTTCTCGATCTTTTCCCAGCTGTCAGTGCATTGGCATAAGTAGTGGAAAATAAAAGCGATGGGCGATGCAAATCACATAATTAACAAATAAAGATATATCTAATCTAAAAGTCTTGGAACAATTTCCTTGGCCCGAAGCGAAAAACCATTTAGCGAAACGCAAGTTAGCACAACGATTAGTGCACAGCAATGAGAGGAGGAGTGAGAGGGAACACAACTCAAGAACAGAGAACTCAAGAACAGAGGGGAGCTATAACTCAAACTAGAATACTGTGAGTTAACCAACTTTATTGCACAGGTTTCCTATCTCTCTATGCACTAAAGATATTAAGAGAAAAAATGCTTCAAAGAGAACATGTATTGTATATAAGCATCAAGAATAAGACAATTGATGTGAGATATACTCAATTACCATAATGATGATTGTTTTAAAGGGAAACATTTTCACACTCAGATGATTTTGCAAACGGTTATACTTTTTTGAGAAAATCATGCCTTGTATGCATCAAATCTGTTGCACTGCTCAACAGTTGGGACGTGTTTATGTTACACACTGTAAACTTGACTTCTGAATTGGGACACAAGAAGATAGTTAGCTCTTGGATCGCAGACAAAGACAGTTTGCAAGTTGGAAAAGATCTATTCAACTTAAATTATAAACTGTTGCATTGGATTGCAATTATAATAGTAAGACTCACGCAAACATCGGCGCCAATTTTGATCAAATAGTGACACGTTTATTAAAGCCTCTATTTTTGTAAGGGCTCAATTTGGTACCTTTTAGGAAAACGCAAGCCTCAGTCGCCTATTTTTGATTTTGTTTTGTATTGTAGTTGCATTGGTCTTATGCCTGGTCTTATATATAGACCCGTCAATTGAGTGAAGGTCAAGCACGTAAACTCACACCTCTAAGCCAGCAATCCGTTGATCTTGTATAGAGTAACAAGTTTTCTGCCGTAATTGACAATTGCTTTATATTAAGGAGCAATTAAAATGATGAATTATTATTTGAACTTTTCAAAAGAGCTTTCCGAGTCTGTAAACTAATAAATGTAACATTTTATTACTTATTATTACTTATTACCACTGATTACTACTTATTTGAAACACCCTTTCAAGTTTTTGAATTAACAATATTTTTCAATTCTTTGCAGATGCAGACTATTAGAGACCATTGAAGAGACCCACACCTCATAATAGTTAGAAAAGCCTTCAATCATAATGCAATTCAGAATCTGTTTATTCCTTTTCTCTTTGGCTATAAGCGGCTTATTATATGTATAGCCGTATAGGCACCAGATATTTTGGCTCTATTACAATAATATGAAATAATTTTGCTGCCTTCACACGCATCTGACACCAACTATGATCGACAACAATAAATTACTATTTACAATAACATTTACACGCAACGCAACAATCAAATTGCAAGTAATACACTTACATGCGATCCAACACAAATTCAACTATTGCGGTATTTCTTCCCAATCAAGCCCTACAACAATGCCTTTCTAATAGTACAACAAATTCCAAAAAAACAAAATATAACAACATATAAATGCCTATTTAAGAGCATGCAATACATTTACAAAACTCGACCTATTGTTTCACGCGATCGAAATTAGAGTTTTACTCCTTATTCTTATCATAACTTCTATGCTATTATCCTGTGTTTGACAACAAATTCTAAACTATAATAATGTATAAGTTCGTAATGCGCTTCTCATTATCCCAACAAATAGTTTTCTATATTTTATAAACAGTATAATTTGGTATTTGTGATCGAATACTCTTATGAGACTCGAAAAAACTCTTGTTCAATGTTTGATGAATTGACATTCAATGCCAAACTTTTTTAGATTGTTTTATTCTAGTTTTCTTTATAACCTCTCATGAAGTACTGCATTAGAGACTGAAGAAATTAACTAAAGGTATAAATTAATTTGGCATTCATGAACTTTACATAAGGCTACACTTGGAAATGTTATGACCTATTTTGAATCCCCTTAATTAGTAATTCTCAAACTTTAAAATAGACTAAACCTAAAAGAAATAGATTTCACCTTCAATTTGTAAAATGAATAAATTTACATTGAATTAAGGTGAGTGAGTTTATGTTACGTTAGATTGTATACTATGATGCTAAAGTTTAGGTCAGCAAAAAGTAAGGATGCTAGAGGTGTAAATTACGCGTAATTTACATCCCAAAATATAATTTACTATATAAAATGTGAATTAAACGTAAATTACTGTAATTTAAATTTACGCGTAAATTAGCAACCTTAGTAAAAAGCAAAACTATTTAAAGGTGCTAGGCACTAGGCACTAATGTTTAGATATATTACGAGTTAGGACCGGGACGTTTCACCGACAAACTCTATCAATTATTTAATTATCGATTATTCAGTCATCAATCATAAAATTAACTATTATAACATCATCTATTGTTAAATTATCGATCATTTCGCAGGAAATATATTAATCGATAATGCAATAATCGATAATTAAATAATTGATAAGGTTTTAATCGAAAAAAGTCTGTCGGTATATACTTGAGAGTAAATCATTATTGCATACAGGACTGAATTGTATGCAAGGACAGGACAGGACAGGACAGGACAGGACTGTTGGGGTAGTAAAACAGGGTTATGACATTTCGAAGTGCTCCCATATTATTGTTAGCACATTAATGTGAAAAAGTAACAGAACAAATATAATCATATGTGATTTCTACGTTTGGCATCAGATGATTCGCAATGATTTTTGAATGACCTCATTCTCAATTGAACTGAAGGCTTGATAGTGAATGTAAATTGTGTTACTACATAAATATCAGTAGCAATTTGCACATCACGTCCCCATCATCTTTACAGCAAAATGCATGCCTTAAATGCATGTCTTATGATTTAAATGAAATATTACCCATGAATTGATCAGATTTGTTAGTTATTAAATTATTGAGGTTTTTATCAATTTTGATTCGCTGTAATCAGTGCCGTAACCAGGAATTTAGATCTGGGACTAAATTTTTGGCTAAATAAGAGGCTAAACATGCTATTAGGGCTAAATAAGTGGCTAAACAATGTCTAAAATTGAAACTGATTCTCAATTTTACACTTGGAAATCTGTGGGGCCCATAGCCATGACGCCCCCATAGCTGGTTACGGCTCTAATACAATCGATATGCAATCAGTAATATAAAGCATTCAATAGCAACTTTTTTCATGCAATAACACCTGTTGATTTCTCACAGCTAATGAATTGTTGCCACAATAAAAGCATAATGTTTCTGATTCGCAACCAAAATGTGTTACAATGTGTGCCACTGACAGTCAAATTACTTTTCTATTAGTTTTTCTTAATAAAAGCTTATATTAATGATTGAAACTTATAATTTATAGCGATTAAAATTGAAGAATAAAATTCTATTCAAAAGAATTGTTACATTTTGTGGTTTAATTTGCAGTTCACATGGCTTTGAGATCTTTAATCACAATAGTTTCATGTTTAATGCACTCAAGTTTTTATATTCATTTGGAAGATGTTTACTTTCTATAACTTATTTTTAAGCCTTTATTATAAGATTCAATTCAGACTTCAGTTCATTAATCCTAAGCGGAAATTAATTGCTTCGAATATTTAGTTTGCATTGAAAATAACTCCCAATAAGTTTATCGCATGATTCGAAAGAAACTTAATTTTTCAACTTAAGTTCAATTCAAAACTTTCAAATTTGAATTTAATATTCTTATTCTAATTGCAATATTTGTTTGACATCTAATAGTTGTGTTCATGGATTTTTTATATGTCAAAACATTCAATTAATTAAATTGGGGTTAAAAAATCTGAATAAAATATTGAGTACAAATTGAAAGATCTAGAAAATTATTGACATATTATTTCAATGATAGACTCAGTATTAAATGATTAAAGAATTGCAAATTGTGTTATTATTTTTGCAACACTAAAGACTTTAATAAAAATGAAATTCAGAAATTATAAAAATAATTTTGAGATTTACTAATAAAATTTGCAAATTTTTCACAACAATACAATTCTCATCTTATTGTTGTCCACAAACAGGCGGACAGAAAGTACGAATGTATAAACTCGTTCTGTTCCACCACTAGTTGAAAGGCGTTTATTGAAGTATTTTCACAACTTTTAAGACTTTAATTGAATAATTTTTTCAAATAGTGAATTGAGTTTTAAGAATGTTTCGAAGTTTATGTGAGTTTAGGCTTGAAATAAATGGTGTGAATAATAAATCAACAATATTTTCTTTTGTAAACTTATTAATTCAGTTATCAAACAAATTAAACTCAACAAAGACATGAAATTAATGGTAAAATTAATTGTTTTCTGTTTAGAAATGAAGTTCTTTAGTCGAAAGCGACCGCCAATTTTGCTGCCATTAGTAAGTATCGAATGAGTCAAGTTGTTGTTTATGGCAATTCATAGCAGTCTAATCGACTTTCAAAGCTGACTTAATTGATCACTTCTTAAAAATGTGTGTTCCTCTGAGTTCCTCCCTTTTAAACCACAGAATCGGTCGGGCGTGAGCATCGATTACTACTGCATTTAACACTAAAACACTAACAGTAAGTGTTCGCTAAGTTTTAGAGTAACTGCGCTCACAATAATCTATAAGAGCGACAGCTGGCAAATGAAGAGTTTTCACAAAAGAAAGTCAACCGATATATTATACAAAGAGTACTATAATATACTGTAGTTAAAAGCGAGCGTTTAGGAGGCTTTAAAAAAAGAGGACTGACTCATAAAAGCTCGCAATTAGAAGGAACAGCAACTAGTGATAGTAATGTTTAGGAGTAATAAAGCAATAAGCAGTATAACTAAATTGCAGGTTTCAGTGTCATCAATGTTTTATAGTGTGCTAAACGCAACTGACTTATTTCAAAATAAACTTCCCTCAAGAGCTTTTAACTTTCAAAATTAGCTTTCATTTCATTTTAATGTTACACATTTTTTTGGATAACTATTTATATGATAAGTGTTTTGCAGCTATTAGGGAGTGATAATACCCGCTCTCAGCATGGGGTACATCATGTGAGAGCTTAACTTAATATACAATAAGTTCTACGATTTATACTAGTGGTGCAGAATTGTAATTGCTATGTCTGACTTTTAAATGAAATTTTTAAATTAATGATTCCACACCTGCGTGTGTTTGTACTTTTTCCAATGCACACAATCGTTTATGAATGGCAAAGACTAATTTATAAGCTTTTAAAGTTTATATTTTTTTCTATTAAAGTCCAGTCCTTTTTGTTCAGAGTTATCAAGAATTTGCAACTTTTGTCGCTTAACTCTAATTTGAGAAAAGTGTTGAAAAGATCTTAACGACTATTATAATTAATTGTTTGGGATAAATTGAATTTAGATGAAAACAATCAAATAAATAACACATAAGACATGAAATCTAGAAGTAAAAAGAAAAGTTTTGAAATTTGTTCCATAAGGAAAACTTGGAGAATTACACCTGTAATTCAAAAAGTCAGTCAAACGAAACGGTTCGTCAAAAAGAGTCAATTTTCTCGCATTTCAGTAAATAACATCCATTATAAGTATTCAACTTTACATTCCATATAAAAAATTATATCAAAATGTTTTCAATTCCCATTTATTATTATATAATAGTAATCACATCAATTGTAACACTGCTATTACTAAGACTAGAACCACTGCTACCCATTCTATCGTAATTTAATTTCGAAGCATTTTTGTAGGATTTTTTCTACATTTCATTTGATTCACGTTTTAATAAAATTTGATGGAGTCAAGTCACGGACGCTTAACAGAAAAAAGTTGGTGCGATTTCATTGTTCTCATTTTTTCTTTGAAGATTTTCTAAAATACGAAACGAAAATTACTAATTTCACAAATGACTGCTCACTATCTCTTATTTCTCTTCATAACTTTGCATTGAAATTAAATGCTATGTTTCCAGATATTATCGCACAAAGTATTCATTATTTTTTCAATTCAATCTTAAAAGAAGCTGTTTGTCATAACATCAGAAATAGGCAAATATAATATAATCATAATTAATGCCCTGAGAGCTTGCGTGATGAAAACTAATACTATTCTTGAGAAAATTCTCTATTTTGAAAAAGCGAAAGCTATTAAGTAAAGTTTTTCTTTTTTGTAAATTCTGACATATCAGACCCATTTTGACTGACGAGACAAGTCCTGCAGCGATAATATTTTGGCAATTATTAAGAGAATAGAGCAGTGGACAAATCGGCATTCATGAAGCAACATCTCGTGTCTCTCCCTCTCTCCCTCCCTCCCTCTCTCTCTCTCTCTCTCTCTCTCTCTCTCTCTCTCTCTCTCTCTCTCTCTCTCTCTCTCTCATACACTCGTCTCCCTCTCTATGATTCCGGTTTGGGAGACGCCAATAGCCAGGGATGCGAAAAAAGCAGTTTCACAAAAACTATAATTGTCTTTGCTATGGATGAGCAAAACGCAAAAAAGGGGATTTCGTGCATTTGTGTATTGCATATATAGGATCACTAGAGATGAATTTGCAATAACATTATTCTCAAAACACAAAATACTGAACTTACACACTGTGTATGAATAGATACGGCTAAAAATTCATGGCTGGACAAACTTCATTTTTACGCTTCTGTTAACATTCGCATGTGAAATGAAAGCAATCATTTATATTTAGTCGCATTTCGACACATTTCTGTTTAATTTTTCAATATAATGGATAATATACTGGGTTTAAAATTATTTTTTTAATTTGGTTTACTTTCAATAGATATACACAAAGACCGAAAAATTTGTGGAAAACAGGGATCGAATGTTGAAATTATTTGGTCAAAAGCAATAATTAATGTAAAAATAATTAATACTTTAGTTAATTAGAGCTATAAATAGGAATTGAAATCTCCAATAATGAGCGGCTAATTACAAAAGTTTGCTATTATTGATTTAATTCATCCGATCGATGACATAAATGATAATAAATCTTAAACTTTATTAGTAATAAATTATTCATGAAAGATAATTCTCCTGTAATAATTGAGATTAAGCGTGTATTTTAAAAGTAATTAACTTTGTAATAATCGATTACTGTAATGGCTGTAAATTGTGAATGAAATTAAATAAAATTTTTATGTCAAAAAATTTATTCAACTTAAACTACACATTAGTTTATAATGTTTCGTAATTAATGAGAAAATAAACTTTGAAAACTAAATGTTGATAAAATCTATTGAAGATAATTATATGATAGGAGGCAATAAGTAGTGGCATAAATGGTTTTACGATAACTTAAGCCATACTTATTTCCGTAATGAATAAAAAAGTGTAACAATTAGTTATTAGTGGCTTTGAAAGCATTCAATTATAGAAAGAAGCATAAAATGTGATTATGTTATAGGTCACCACCATTTATAATAAGTTTTCTTAATTGAGAGCATAATTATGACTTGAAAGCCTAAGAAAAGCATTATAAAAGTTTTTATTGATAGCATTTTTCATAGGTTTCAATGAGCGCCTCGTAATTGCTGTCATTGCAATTCCAATGGAATGGTCGATGGGAAAAATGAAAAAAAGTGGTGTTGGCGTGGGATTTGATTGACAAAAAACAACAAACATAGTGAACATTGAGTATTATGTATCCGATTCAACGATGCGACTCTCCCCTAATGCTGCCCCTTAAGTGGTGCGCGTTATTTCCCATCCTATCACAACCAATTGACTGTGACATAATTTAAACACGATATTATGATCATATCATGTTGTAATTGACTCCATCACAAGCATATAACCTCTCTTTGGCTCGGAATCATCATAATGTGTAAGATATTTTTTCCAACTATTTTCTGTAATGTGAGAAATTTGTTTCTATTATGGATCAAAATAGATCATTCTTTTCATGTCTTGTTCCCATACGAAATTGTGTACAGGAAATCATTGTCTATATTTTATTTATACCAAATAATGGATAAAGTTATATATTTTTTAATACAATTTGGCCGCTCTTACTATCATAAAAGTATAGTCAAAATACCTGTTGTATTTCAGCGTCGGATTCATGTTTAAATTATGCCACACATGGATTTTGTCTAAATTTCTGCACAAATTTGACATTTTAAGCGATCGGGTTATGCATTCTTACAATTCATCAAGTGATGAGCGCTGACAAACAACGAAAGTTTTTACAATAAATAAAAATGTCTTCAAAAAAAAGTCGGGAATTCGGTTAATTTGAGACGAAGTCAAACTCAATCTTTTTATAGAGTTCATTAGTCGTAATGTATGTAAATATATTTTAAGCTCATAATCAACAGAATCTAACAAAAGCTCAATCATTTTCTGACTGTATCAGAAGTCAACAAGTGATTGTTACACATCAACCTTACTATTTATTTCAGTTAACTTTAGGCTTAAGGTTAACTAATTTGATTAATGAATAACTTTAGGCTTCAGACTTTAGTTTATTAGTGAGTCTGCATTAACCACTTTTAGAATTCCAGGTTTTATTGTTATAAACGAGGCTCAGATTTAAATGTAGTTTAGATTAAAAGATTAAGAGCAACAGAAGTAGTCATCAAAAACTCCGAAACCAGTACATCTACTTTTACTATTCTGTTTCATAGAATAGATCCCAATTAAAGGGTTTGCAAAAATCTTTGGGAAAGTGTGTTTGAAAAATAAGATTTGCTTACAATAAGTTTGTCAATTGATATTTTTGATGGAAACTAAAAAAATTCTGTCAGATCTGCACAGTAGGGATTGTCGGTACCAAAGTTACTAAAGGCTCTTATAATAAGCCTATTAGCCCAATAGCCTATTGAAATGGTTCAAAAAGATTATAGAGCATAAGGAGTTAACTCCAACTTTCAAAACTATCGCATCATCGGTAAACAAACTATTTTTTGACGAAATAGTTTCAAGTTTAAAAGATTTGCAATTATTTTTGAGCCTCCAAAGAGTCTCAGATTGTGGTATAATTTGAACTAAATTATCCCTAAATAATAATAATTAATTTATGTTCAACAGTTAAATATAGTTTTGATTTTTCCCTTTTAAAGCGAAGCTTTAGTATATAATTATATTTGACGTCTCGAAGTTCGAGTTAAAAAGTTGGGCAGTTGTCCAAAAATTATAAGTTAACTCAATCGAAAGAGTGCCTAAACTGTGAAACTACAGGTATATCAATAGCATTACATTTTTTCTAAACTCTTCTGCGAACTAGAACTTAAAATCAAGAGTTAGCCCGTTCAACAGGTATGAAATTTTTAAAAATTACCTCTTATTCATCATAAGCTTAAAGTATGATTCAAATCAATGAAAAACATTTCAATAGACTTTTCATACTTCAGAACAGAGCTCTCTCTCCAATACAATCTGAAAACTTCTGAGCAACACTTGAGAGATTCAATTGGATTACATTTCAGAAATTGCTAAAAAATATTTATTTATATAAAACTCTAAATATAAAAGAATTTTTAAAATTTCATTCTCGAACACAATAACAAATAATATGAACTTAAGTTAATTGAACTTCTATTAAATACCTTAAATACTTTGTAAAATTAAAGGAATTTTCGAAATTTTTTTATATCTGACCACAAAAAGAGATACAATTCCGAAAATAAATATTTTTATAATTCCGGGCATAATTGAATCTACAAAGTATTTAAGGTATTTAATAGAAGTTCAATTAACTTAAGTTCATATTATTTGTAATTTAATATTATTTTCGGAATTGTATCTCTTTTTGTGGTCAGATATAAGAAAATTTCAAAATAAACAAAAAATTTGATTCGTTTACAAAGATATTGATAAAATGATTTATAAACTCTTGTTATAATGAAGTTATAAGGGATGAAAAATGAAATTATGAATATTACTAACTTAGTTAAATAGAAAATAATCAGGTTTTTTGTTTTTTCTATTTAAAGTATGTATTTATCTTTAAGAACCCCTTCCGTGAGTTTGCACTAGTGTTGGGAGCATTTACTTAACACGAAGTCTCCAATGAATTTTCAATTTGTCAGCACTTGAACTATATTTCAAATAATATTCTATCTCTACATAACAATCAAAATAATTTAAACTTTGTTTTTTGGTCACAAATATTGATAAAAAAAAACATCATTCATCTTAACTTAAATAAATTCTCAAAAAATTGAAGCATTCTATGAATACTCAGTGAATACTAACTTGAATCATATATTGAAATTGTTCTTTAGGGTTCTTAAACATTCCTAGTTTTGTAACAATCGATCATTTTAGACAATTTCCTCAAAATACAGAGCATAAGTATAACATTTTTCATAAGTTGAATAATGATTATTAAAATGATAAATGTTTTGTTTTTTGGTATTTATATCATCAAACTCTAAAACCATCATTTTCTAACAGATAAAATATACATTCAAAGTGCATTTGGTATTCAAATAAAAGTTTTAAATTTGAAAAAATTCTTTTAGAAATCATTTTGTTATAGATTAGTGGTTCCCAAACTTTCATGTTTACTGGGTTAATGTTGAGCTTGGTTAAAATTTGATAATACGATGAGCAATAGGGTAGATTTTATAAATAATTTAGTCAAGTCAATATCACTCAACATACACTTGAAAAAAGTTCTCTAACTTTATAATCCATAAAAATTTCTATCACTTTTATGAACATAATATCTACTAGAATTGATTTTAAAACCGTATTCTAAGAGATTTGGAAAATAAATTGTAATTGCAATGTGAGACCTGCTATGTTTTCAAATGTTTGAATTTTAAAATTAGCTTTATTTTTATACTAACATAACATATCATTTTCTCATAATTGTAACCATTCATGACAAACGAAGAAATACTAAAACATAACAAAGCATTAATTTTCAATTTACTTGCGATAATGAAGAAATTAAACGTTAATTTTATTTTCTTTTCATCTAATGAAAGTTTAAAGTAATTTTGTGAGAAAAAAATTATAGTTCAATAAGTTTGAATCGTTGTTTCAATAATTATGACTTTTTAAGAAATATTTTTGAAATAGAAACTAATAAAACAAATAAAATTGAACGTCGAAACAAAACTTAAGTGTTTAAATTTATTGATTTTTACTAATTAAATGACAGAAAGTATAACTTAATCTATAAGTCGTCTGAAGCGAGAAAAACGATAGTCGACTGCCTTCAGGTTCAGCGGCTCTTCTAAGACGTTGTCCCACATTTTGAAGATTTGTTCTGTAGTTCTTCTAAGATTGTCATAGACTTGAGTTTTAATTTGAGCCGGACTTCAATTTATGTTAATAAATATGAGAATTAAATAAATTGTGTTAAAACTAGGGTTGGAATATTAAGCGTAAAAATCTGTAAAATACTGTAAAATAGATGTAAAATTTAGTAATTTGGTGTAA
>JAQFZT010000157.1:0-36722 GCA_034696325.1 Camisiidae sp. | reverse complement strand
TTTAGATGAAAAACAATTATTGATTATGAAATTTTGTTGACTTTTATACAAGTTGATGAACTCATATTTGAATAATAATTGAATGAATTAACTAATGAACGCAAAATAGAGAACCAATTGTGCAAAAAAACTTAATATTAAAGGCGTTGTGACGGATATAGAATTGAAAGAGATTTGGAGAATATATGAGACTTTGAATGAATACCTGTAGAACTGAATGAGTGTTTTATAGACGCCAAGAGGTGTACTACCAGTCGGCAGACCTAAAGTGAAGTAACGATTGGGTCCTGGTTTGAACGCATTGATTCTTTTACGAATGTATTTCGCCGTCCATTCCGACACTCTCTCGTAATTCTCACATATAATTAACTTCATTTCAATCGCTTATAACTTCAATAACTTCTTTACAATGTCTCAAAACTGCATCAAATCGTATTAATTGGATATCATATGAAGTTTTTTTCCATGAATCGAGTGCTTAGTTATTGATATCAATTTTTTATTTGATTAGTATTGATATCTTTGAGATTAAAATATCCACTTGTGAACAGTGAATACTTTGTATACTTTCATATAGTCTCATACAGTCTGATGAGTACAATAAGTAGGCGAATCACCCCTTAGTTTGACATCAATGACATCTAATTATTAATGCAAAACATTTGTAAATGTATTTACGCAGAGAAGACCAACATTTCAAGAATGACCTTAAAATTTAGTAATCATTTCACTTATAATTCAAAGTTTTCCAATTAGATGGAGTTAATGCTATCGCTCAAAGTTTTCATCTCCTAAATACAATCTTTTATTGTTTATTTGATTCAAGTTATAAAAGTATATTAATTACAGTTATTTAAGTTATTTTTTTAAATTACTTTTGAGGCAATTTCTGTCAATAAATGAGAGTCAGCTGATCTTCAATTAGTGGATTAAAAAAGTTTATATTGAATAAAAGTTAATTGAAAGTATCCTAGCCATCATCAAAATTATCCTAGTTAATTGAGTTACTTTAGTTAATTTAGTTACTTTAGTTACTTATTCAGTCTTTTATTTCGTGGTCGAACAGAACTAGTTTATATATTCGTATTATCTTTCCGTCTGTCACCCTCTCATTGACTACATAACAATTTTACACAGTTGTCAGCTCAACCATAAGCTCAACCATAAGCTCAACCATAAGCTCAACCATAAGCTCAACCATAAGCTCAATCATAAGCTCAATCATAAACTTAATTCTGATTCAGAATTATAACTGCAGGTGGAATAGATAGCGAGTTCTGAAAAACTATTTTATTTCTAATTTATGCAATAGAATATTTTAATAAAATTGAAACTCAGAAATTATAAATTTGAATTTTTCGCAACAATTAAATTCTAAATTTATTTTTGTCTGCAGAATGTATAGGCTCGTTAGCTTACATCACGAGTTTAAAGTTGCATATCATTAATGCAAACATTGAATATTGATAATGTGCTCACACATTTCCACAAATAAGATTGTGTGCAATCTTACTATAACTTTAGTTTCATTAAAGATTATTATTTAATCATTTAAAACGAACTTATTTGACACCAAGAAATTTCAGACTTAGTAAAACAAGTGTCTTTGAGCTGTTTCATTAAAACTTAGCGACAGTTTCCGCCAAATTTCATGTTTATTACTATCAATAGATAATGTTTTAGTGACTCTATATGTTTGAATAGTCTGAGCAAAACTTGTGGCCGTCAAACTTGAATACATTTCTAAATTGAATATTATTTAACATAAAAGACATGTTAACTGCATATAATCGAGAGTATGTTAACCGTATAAAATGAATTGTGTTCTTTGAGACTTATGGACAAAAGATCGAAGTCTATGAGAGATTTCAGAAGGTTTGATACAGTAATCATAAAATATTATACAAGAAGTGAATTAATCAAGAAATGCGTACCCATTAGAGAGATATAAGATATGTAAAGACTCTTATGTGAAAGGCAAACAAATAACTAACACCTGAATTTGTGAGTTATCTTTAGATAACGGACACATTCATTATGGACTCTAATAATTAACTTATTAAATGTATCGGTTTATATCTGATAAACTCTACTAAACATTTATCTATTAAATTAGAGACTGTTAAATGTATGATTTTAAGTAACGGTTCCTTACATTAATACAACCATTTATTCAAAAAATTCCATTCAATCGTTTCACGTCTTTACATCGAATCCTTCACATCGAATGTCTTTACATCGAATTTGAAATTTGGCTCTAAGTTTATATAAATTCTCATGAATTAATAAGAATCTAAAATAATTCATATTAAGTTAGTTGAGTTTATATCAATTAAAGCCAAAATTCAAATTCGATGTAAAGACGTTTCGACGTAAATGTTTCGATGTAAGAACATTCGATGTAAAGACGTGGAACCCATTGAATATTAGTTAAAAATGATAATGATCTGAAATTAAAATTTTGGTGCATTGAATACGAATACATAAAGAAACCTTTTTAAAGGCAGCACATTATTATCTATATTATATGAGTACCTTTTATTTGTTCAGCACATTAAAAGTTCATTAATTCATATCAAATTCAAATGAAGGAACTTTTTTCAATAGATTTTAAGCAGTCAATTGTGTCCCAGAAAGAGCTTATAGTCTATCCCCAAATACTGTATAAGTTTGTTCATTATATTCATCTTATTTTTTATGATTTCAAAATATTTCAATTGCAATTTTCGTGAGTTATGACTTAATAAAGGATTTTTTGCATCGCGTGACTTACTGAAAGTGTATAATGAACAGTTTCAGACAAAAAGTAGTTTTGTCATATTTTTGACTCACTTGACTCATATATCAACCCTATTAAAAATATTGAGCCCATGAATTTACTATTTAAAAGACATTGAGTAGTTTATTGTATAAATAGAGTTTAAATACCTCAAACATTTTCTAGAAATTGAAAGTTTTTCTTCAAATCATTTTTTCATTTGAGAGACATTTGAACCGAAGGCATTTAGCCTGAAAACCCTTTATTACACTGTACCTGAGACTGACAATTGAGACTTCATTTATATTCAAAAGACGCTTAATCTCTTTCAAAAAGTGATCAGTGGTTTACAAATCTAGAGCTTTGCAAAACTCAAACATTTCTATGTATACACTTATAATAAGCTTTTTAATTACAAAAATTACAAAATATTCTCCATTTCTCATATGATATGAAAAGAATTTAAAGTGAAAAATTTCACATAAAAAGTGAGTAAACTCTGTCCACAGTTATTGATAGAATATTTTAAAGAAGAGAAATGAGAAAATATAGTCATTGATTTCAATTTGAGTCTTGCATACTATGATATATCTATACTAATGCGCTCACATAAACCTAATCTATGCAATAACTTATACCATTATTTTAACAGATGAACGACTAAAAAATTATCTTCAATTTCCGCAATGTTTCCCAAAAATTTCTAAATAATTTTTTAATGCATTTTAAATTTATTTTGTATGTACGCAATGAGATCGTGCTTATCATACAAATGACTGTAAGTTTTGCTCATTTGATGGCATTTCTGGCGTTAATTATTAGAGATGGCTTTACCACCACTGAATCAAATTTAATGAACCAAATATGCAATGATATGTTGATTTTTAGTTAAACTATTGTTATATTATTAATACATTAACAATAGAATTGAATTTGATTTCTAATATTCTGTAAAATGATAAATAGAGAAAATATTCCTATTAAGGTTAGATAATGTACAACTTTTAGAGATAACTTTGTTTTGTGAAGTCGAAGGGAAAAATTGAGATCTCATGCGAGAATCAATGTGTACGGACGGGATAATGACATGAACGTTAAACAATGTTTGAGTCACCGGAAAGCATAATATTGGCTGAGAGATGATTTTTGGACACATCAAAATACAATGTTGTCAATGCATTAAAGCATTAAGAACACAGACCTTAGATATATGTTGTGTATAATATTAAATATTATGAAATCAATGTATTGAACTAACCTAATCCACACTTAATCTAATTAAGGTGAGATGAGGTCACTTCTATCAATTATAAACATAAATGAAACTCTCATTGATTTCACCTTTGACTTTAGTCATTATATTGATTTCTTACGATTAACTGATTTATTATTTATATACAACATATAAACGTGTTGTGCTGTAAACTTAACAAATAAATATAGTGACCGACAGCCTCTAACTGTCAATGTATCATATGATCTAATTAATGATTGTTACACTATAAGAAAACTCTTGATTTCAAATTTAGATTAACTACTGTTCTCTTATTTTCTCAGTAAAAACAATGAAAATGGAAATTAATGTTTCTTAAGATAATGGTCACCATTTATTTCAGAATCAAATGGTTAGGACTAGATGTGAGGCAGAAATGTAATTGAATACTCAAAACAATATAAATATCAAATTTGACAAAAATTTGTTTGTTTTCCTAAATTATTGTTTTGAGTCATCGCTAATTCTAGAGAAATTGTTTGAAATGTTTGTGGAACTATTTTGAAGGTTTTATGCAATATTGGAGTGAATAAATTGAAGTTAGAAAAAAAAATTGACAATAACTTAGCTGTGCATAACATGCCTGAAAGCAATGAAATGTTTTGAATTACTTCGAAGCTCTTTCTCTATTTAATGATTAAACATTGTTCTCACATTACTTTGTAATCTATACTTTTGGTGTTTTGATGAATATTGAAGATGAAAGACATTTGAATGAGTGGATGCAATTCTCAGCATTATTATTATGTCTGTGAATTTTATTAATCAAAATGACTCGATGCCAACGATTGTTGAATTACAACAATTACATTATGCAATGCAAAGCTAACATCTCTGAGATCCTGAAATGTTGTGAAAAAGTGGTTCAAACACGGAAGTGGGTCACAGGGCCTTTAGGTAGTATTCACGTGTCATTTATAAACTTGCAAATAATTATTATAAGAATCAAAACCAGTTTTACTCGTTTTTATTGCATACATTTTTTATTGCTTTGCTTTGTAACCACGTTCTGGTCCGAAATAATAAGTTAGCATGAATTGTAAGGAAATACTAAAGCACAACTGTTTGCCCTAATTTTCATTTCTCTATTCAGACACTAATAATCTTATGTAACTATTGTTGCGTTTTCCCGATATTTGTTGCATTTCTTTCTCAGAGTCTTATCATTTTTTCTAATGAAAACGCAGTTCATGCAAATTCACTATTTATAACACAAAAAATCTCATACTTTCAACATAATCTTCATTAAAATTTAATAATTCATTTGATGTTAAAATACTCCTCCGATATTGAGATATGTTTGTAAACTATGCACAAAACATTTGATTACAATAAGAAGAATTCATTTGTAATAATTGAAAAGAATATTTTATGAATTTATGAAGACGTGGGTGAAGACTAATTTTGAGCAATATTATCATTTTACTTAATATAAATTTAATTCAAGTTTGCCCTAAAAACTCTATAAATGATCAAATTTTGGATATGAGATTCAATTCAAAGAGTAAACCCCGTAACGCAACTAAAGTTAACAATCGAGTTAAGCTGCAGAGCTTGAGACTCTCCTTAACTTATGTAACTCATGCTGTGATCAACTCTTATTTTCTGAAAACTTTATTCATTTCTTCCCACAATTGCATTAAATTTGCCATTATGTACAAAATAATTTCTGTTTCGCATTCTCAAAGTAGTTGCCAATATTTGTCCCAAAAGCAATTCATGAGTCAATCAGTGATGGAAGACATTTATTTATTGGGCATAACAGCTATTCAAACTCTTTACCGCCAACTACTGTACAAAACTTTGTTCGCTTCCTCTTTTAAATTGACTGTTTTTACATTTCCAATAAAAAGAGTTAACTGTTTAAGACTTTAAATTTCACTTATAAGCTAATAATTATTATATTAATAAATAGGTAATACATTTAAGAGTTTTTGAATGAGGTAAAAATTTTGAATTTTAAAACATTTGAATACATGTTATCGTAAATATCGATATTAGCTAACTGTGAGCTTAAGTCAAAGCTCGAAGAATTTCAGATAAACTAATGTATGGGAAGCTAACCTTAAGCTCAAGCTCTTATGCGTTTCATTAATCGATATCGTAAATAATTATGAACTAATAACGAATTAACCTTTTATGAACATAATTGCAAAATAAAATCAATTTAATTATGATTATCCAATTGGTTCGTGCTTTATAATTAATGATTTAGAAGTTAATTATTCAATACTTATTTGAGATAATCTAAAACTATGAGTCAGAGATGAGTTTGAAAACTCATGAGGCATGTAATCCATCATCACGTCGAAAGATATCGGTTTATGAGTAGAACATTTTCCAGATTTTAATCTTAATAATTTTTTTAAAAAATTTAACTGCATTAAAATGATAAATAATTTCCTCAATAGTACTTATATTAATTCTCGGAATCACCTGTACTTTCGAATTAATACTAAATTGAAAGAAATTCAAATTATAATAAGTCAGCTGTGATTTATAAATTGAATTACAATAAGTATCTGTATTTGTGTTTTAAAGTTTGAGTTATAGATTCAATGAAAGCAATAATAATAAAAATGAATTGATTTGAAAATTTGTACGTTTTCTGTGCAAATTAATACAGTTTAATCAATTTTTTCATCTCTGACAGAAGTTATATCGAAGAAGTTGAACATTTTTCCTTCTTTTTTGCTAATAGTTGTTTGTAAGTTCACTTCAGTTACAATCCCCAAGTGTTTTGTCATTGGTCTGCGAGCAATGATAAGATTGATGTCCATTAATAGGGGAAGAAGAGAACAATCTAAGAAAAAAGATTTGCGATGTGGAAAAGCAAAGTTACTTATAATTCACAGCATAATGCTTTTCTTGCAGCAAAAGTTAATCATTTGTTGGATAAAGTTTTTTAATGTTGTTTAACTTTTGAAAGCTACGGAATATTGAGATTTAGCGCAAGAGTCTTAAGGTTAACACTTATGCATTTGAATGAAAATTATGTTTGAGATCTTAATCATTAAAATATTTGTCAACTTTTCATATTAAAAGGCGCTTCACTTGATTTGATGTATTTTTTCTTTTAAAAGTGTATGTGAAAGCCAAGAAAATTTGATTAAACAAAATCTAGCTTTTATCAAATGAGTCCCGCATTTCTGAGAGTCAATAGCAAAGAATGAGAAAAGCAAAAAGTCTTGAGCCTTAACTTGATTTGTGTGTATGAGCTCTGTTCAGTGGAATATAAAGAAAAAGGGCTTTTGTTGAATCCATACGAATAGTGTTATTGTGAATGGTAGCGCATCCGTATAACCGCAATCGATCAACGAAAAGAAGACATTAGAAGATAGTTGAGCCATTGCCCAAAACTTCTGATTCGGTCAATAGAGAACCTTTGATCAGGCCTACAGGCAGACAAATGTGCATTTTCCCCAACACACTACCAATCAATCAATAAAAGATTGTATTTTTATTGTCAATTTATCAGTTTGTCATAACCTGGTGTTTGAGTTACTCAAACTTACGCTCATTAATGAGTTATCAAATTAATTGCATCTTTAAGTTCATGAATAATAAATGTATTGATGACACCATTATCTGACTTGTGAGCAATACTGATAGGGGTTTAGTATAAAAATGCTTCCATTAATTGACTTTCTAAGTAAATATAGATATTTATTGTTTCAAATGTCGGTTTATTTAATTGTTTTTCTAGTTTGAAACATGATTTACTAGTTAATTATGAGTAAATACTTATAAAAAGGTAAGAGGAAAAACAGTATTTTCCTGCTTTAGAGTCCTGCTATCCTGTTTAGAGTTCATTTGATATGCGAAACATATTAGCACATGAAAGCTCTGCTGAATTGTTTCCACTATCGAAATATTGGTTTTTTATCATGACTTTATATAAGGGAATATGTATTTTATTATTTCTCTCACCATTTGTTTAGTATCAGTTGAATTGTTACACTAGACAATACAATGCATGCATTATTTGATACAATCAAATATACGTTAAACAAAAATGAATTTTTCCTTTTGTTATATCAGTAAATGTATACATACTATACGTACAGAAGCGATGAGGAAATTTGCTTTCATTTTCTCTTAATATTAATATTAAGTGACATGAATGTGGAAAGTTGTGATTCTACTCGACTGAAGATGAATACATGTGCACTATTTTCTTTCCATTGTTTGTGAGCAAGAATAAACAGATGACCCTTTCGACCTTTACGCCATCACCGAAACTCATTTGACGGAAGAGATGGATGGTTAATGGATGGATTGACCAGATAGAGGAATACTAGCTTACAAATGCACCACCAGATCACTAAACAAACCGGACTTCGTATAGATCCCAATGTAGTTACAGACCAGTACTGCTATAACTTGCTTACGATTCTAGCGATTCAATCATTTTTAGCAACTGATGCTTTCTTATTATTTCTCTTGTGACTGATGACAAACTACACACAATGTGATCTCTCTTCAGATCTAACTTTATCATATCGAAAAAAATCCAATTTGATTATGATATGTACCTAAAAACGAATTAAGCATAACTTCAGACAAACGCATTCAAATACATGAGAATATGCTTTTTGTCAGATATTGGCTCTATTTTACGTTGTATTAAATATACAGCGAATAACACCAAAAGTCATTAAGTTTACTGCGGTTTCACATCAATTCAATATAATGTTATGAAAGTCAATCAATCAAAAGATGTTGTCAAAATTTAGTACTTTATTTTAACCATATTTTTATTAATCATATTTTCAATATTTATAGACAAGGGCTCAAACAATTTGTTTTTATATCTTTTTTAGAAATTCAAAGAGTTAAATCAAATTTTGTTAACAAATTTCACTCTTATTTAACAACAATACGAATTCGCTTCATGTTTTGTTATGTAACTGAACTCAAAATGTCAGTAATGATGCCTAACTTGCATTGTATCGTATTGTTGATCACATTTTCATGGTTTTTTCATGAATTTTAGATGAACTAAAATAAATTGGATATAAGACACATTATTTTAACTCAAATATATTTCATATAATACATTAAGAATTGTAAATCCAGTGCAAACATTCCATTAAAAATGTGATCGAATTTAGTTAATGACTTAAAATGATTTGATTTACTGTGTGACATACTCAATCATTTATAAGACTATGCAAAATGTTTAAAAGTTACACAATTATTTGACTTTAAAATAATTATTTTCATTTCACTAAATAACTCGATTGAGATAAA
Organism: Camisiidae sp.; assembly: GCA_034696325.1. Classification (NCBI taxonomy): domain Eukaryota; kingdom Metazoa; phylum Arthropoda; class Arachnida; order Sarcoptiformes; family Camisiidae; species Camisiidae sp. The sequence continues at coordinate 27,438 of JAQFZT010000157.1, read as the reverse complement.
TTTTTTTCTATTATCTCTATTATCAACAGCGCTTTACCCATAAAATAATGTTGAAAAACCCTAATCCTATGCAAGGTCTTGGCAAAGTATTGAGTGATTTTTTTAAAGTTCATGTTGACTATTAAATTAAAAATTAATTCATATTATCAAATCATTACTCAGAACTAGTGTTGATTGAATTCCTAGGATAGAAATAGAAATCTGAATTAGCTTTTTGAGTCTTTCGGGTTCGGGTGGACAACAAGTCAGAAAAAGTCGGGCAGGTCGGACCTGTGCTTTTGGGCCCAATGAACATGTCTATCTGTATGAAAATTGAATATTTATAAGATAACCACATAAATGAGTTAATTGGATGTAAACAAAAATGATTATTCATGGTATCTATTTTAGGAATGCTTTAATGAATTATTGATTTGAAAGTTATATAAAAGACATTGAATTGGAAGTGTGAGTGAGAAAAGTTTGCGGGAAACAGAAGCAAATGAAATTTTCATCGAACTAAATAGACATGAATAGACGTTAATGAAATGACTAATGGGAAACTTTCCATGAGTTTACCAAACAAACCAACAAACTTCGACATTTAAGAAATGAATGTTCTTATGTTTCAACCCGGGAGGGAATCATCATAATAGAGCTGTACAACCCTATAACCCTCCATTGGCTTGTTTTATCTAATGAAAGCAATCACTGCTGACACTTTACGGGCGGAGATCATATGGACACTAATTTATCAAATGTTCGATCAAATCTATAATAGTTATTCGTTGTAAATTAAAAGCATTCAGTCTCAATTCACACCTATATCACTATCAAACTATAGCTTCAGAGAAAAAATTTGTTCTTGTGGTTCAAGTTTCATCTTAGACTAAGTTCTCATGTATTTAACAAAAAGAGTTCAAATCTTAAAATGTTTATCATTGACTTACACTTGTGTTGCTATGACTTCGTTATTTATAACATTTATTCCTTGAAAGCTTATTCAATTTAAGTCAGAAATAATGTTTTTCTCAAGAAATTAAATTCAAAATAAGGAGCCTTCGCATGCCCTTTAGGTGTTTTTTACTAATTCAAAGTCCACTGATATTGTATTCACTATTTGCTTGAAAAGTCAAACATTGATAATTGAATGTAATATTGACTCATTAATTATCTGTTAGGAAAGTAAAACATTATCTGTAAGACACTATTGCGAGAGATAATTGTAATAATTTTTAAAAATTCATACAGAAAACTCGATAATCTTTCCCTTAATAGACCCACGCTTTGAATCTTACCGGTCATAAATTCACATGATTTTACTTTTTCTTTCTTTTGAATCATAATCTTTTTGTTCGATTCGATGCACTCAACGAATAAAAGTGAAGTCTTAATCAGGACTTTATTTTTTATAATGGTTTTTATTCTGGTTTTATTGGATGCATAATTGGTTATCTCAATGAGTTTGATTGAGAGCAAATTTGTAGGTAGAATGAAGTGGTTTCAGTTAAGTTAGAATCCAAACCAATTAATTCTTTAACGGTCTGTCTTATCTGAATCCAATTTCTTTACATAATAAAACATTATTCACAAGAAAACCCCATCAATACATCTTTATTTTTTACTAGATTTTCCGGTATCTTTGCATGTCTTTGATTCCCCAGCTTTACAGTAACTATTTGTGAGCCTTGAATCCAAACAGCTCTCGATATTTTCGTATTGGAGCGTTTCCGAAGTGTAATTATCAGTATATTGTTGCAGGTTCTAGAAGGACATGATGATGAACCTGTATTGCGTGCAATAATACAAAAGTTCTTCTATAGTCATGAATTTAAAAAAACACCTTAAGTGCAGAAATAAGTCATGAAAGTTAATAAAGGAATTTATTTATGAGTCAAAAACATTTACTAAAAATAAGATATTGATATGAAAGGTTGCCGAACGTTTTCGATTTACATTGATTCGTGAGTTAAGCGCGAGTTAATATTATTGAAATGTCATGAAAGTGCTGATTTTGGAATTTTTTGTGATATACTTCTGAATACCCCCGCGATGTTGTGACAAAACTTAACTTAAATACATACAGGTTAAGGGCTAACATAGTAGGTCAGCGCGATTGGCAACAACATCAAGTCGTTTTTTCACAAGTAAATCCAGTTTTTCCAGTAAAGTATACATTATTGGTTCCAAATTTTAGTCTTATATTCTTATAATCTTCACAATCAGTCACAAATTCTTATAATCATTTTCATCAATACAGAAAAAACATTTTCAATGCAATTATTCTTTTCGATTTAGAAATTAATTAAACTCTTAAATCTTTAAATATTGAAGAAAGATAAGCATAATTTATGTGTATGTTTAAGGACATTGGGTAGAAATGCAAGCTTTGACAATATTTCAAACTAGAAAATGACAACTAGAATATAGAAACTGGAAAATAGCCGTACTTTCTGTCACAATTTATTATTTAACTAATATTAAGTAATAGTAAAATTTTAGGGTGAGGTAAAGCGTGCTGTGGACGGCCTTGTGAAGGACATATCGCTCTAATGAGAGGTGCCAGAGTTCTAAGTTACAGATGGCTTCATCTACGTTTCCAAACCTTGAAAATTTTTTTTTGTTCCTCCGCTGCAGAGGTGTCAAATACATAGGTCCAGAACCATTCATATCTATCATCTATTCACAACTTATAATCAATTATTAACACAATAAGTTGCGAAATTTATCCAAGAAATTAATCTTTAGTTTTTCATTAAAAACATTTGAGCTTAAAGTGCTTCGAGTTCATAAATAATCTCAAGGATTTTTTCGCCTCAATCAATCAGTTCTCTCTATAATTTTAATTAATTGAGAAAATTAGGTTCAAAAATGTTTTTCAAAATTAAGCGTTTGAATTATCGTTCATTGACTTCATTGTCATAAGTTAGTCTCCACTGTTTCAAAACATTTTAAAGATAGTCTTGTAGTTGAAATTTGGTATTTACACGAATGCTATCATTGACAGTATCCCGTTATTCTTTTACACCTTTTCTGTATTGTTTTTCCTAAGTTTGTAAAAGCGTGTATTCATTCAATGAAAAAGGTTTGCTTCACATAATTTAATAATTGGAAAATAACATTAATTTATTTCCTCTGAATGAGTCTCAAATAAATCACAGCTATTTTAATGATCTTATAATTTGAAAGTTTTTGGAATAAAAGTTAAAGTTTTAAAGATAAGATTTTTGTATTTGTATGAAAAACAAATGAGTTGTTCACACAGAGAATACAGTGTAGTTTGAAATTTATTCATTTCAATGTAATCCCAAGGTTTTCAATGATTGAAATTTATAATAATAAGAAAAATTTGAAATGAGATGTGATGTGAATAAGAATTAGTTGAAATGTGAACACAGGAATATTGGAATATAAAATTATTTAACTCTATGCTTGTTCTTGACTGTATTGATATCTATAGCCTAAAGATTATCGCACCTTTCAAGTCAATGTGCAATGTTTTTTGTCCTTCGATTCGCTCAAGAATTCATAGCAAAAAGAAACCATTTAATGAATTCATTCGGCCTTATTAGTCATGTAATTAACCAAAATTTACGGTACAAATGACTTCATATCTCATTATACAGACCTAAACATACCTGCAATCAAATTGTTGCAAAATTTTCAAATGTCTCACAAATGCTGTTTCGGAGGAAATCCGGTAATCGGAAAGTTATTAACTCTACATATTTTAGGTAAAAGATATCAAACAAAGTTGTATTTTACTTGAGGATTAGCCATATTATAACTATTCGTCTAATTTGAAGAGCTATTGAATGTTAACTCAAGTCGTGATCTCACTCTCACCTGTCAATTCAGATTTACCTAAAATTCTAATTTTCAAGACTTTATTATTACATAAGTTAAAAATAAGTAATTAAAATAATTATTTTAACAAAACTTCTGAGGCTACAGACAGTAAAAGGATTAAATGAAAAATTTGATCGATAAAAAACTTTCGATTTTGTATTTGGTGCGATTCAAATCTTATGAGCTGCTTATTTGCTAAATCTCATCCCTCCAGAACTCTTTCACCAAAAAAACCTTCAAATTTATTATTTTTTGTTTTTGGGAAAACCTGTTCTCAGCAAATACTATGAACGCAAAAGAGCACAAAGGATTCGAATTGAAGGTATAGTGACCTTTAAAGTTTAGTGATATCCAACGCGCGCTTTTCATTGTTATTTCAAAAAATTGTCTTTTGTTCAACATCAGGATAAAAGAGTTTATTTTTCTTTAATCTATTTATACAAATAAACTAATGATAGATTAATAAATTGCGTTTCTTTTAATCATTCAAATCGAGTGATACTAAGATTCAGTTTTTTTTATTACTGATGAAAAAAAAGTTTCACAACATTTATTCGAAATTTATTGAAAGTCGAGTTGCTCTCATTCGAAAAGATACTTCAATTGGAACCTTCAATACCCTTAAAATAACCAATTCTTGAAAAGTTAGAGCACTGAATAATTGAGCTGAAAGTTGAATAGAAGAGATAAAAATTCATTATAAAAATTGGTGTAAGGTCTCAGAAAAGTGCTTAAAGTAATTGTATTAGATATATAGTACTCTTTTTCTTTATCTTACGCTTATCTTCTCATTAAAATTAGCGAAATTATACTCTAACCCAAGTTCTGGTTATATATTTAGATTCTGCAGTAGTGTAGATCATAAGCTAAGCTTGAGCCGGGCTAAGCTTGAGCCGAGCTAAGCTAAATCAACTCAAGCTTAAGCTCAAAGGATTCCAGAAAATCTCAAGCTTATGCAAACTAAATTCAAGCTCCCAAATGTGAGCTTCGGAAACAAAAGCAAAAATGTTTTGATTTTAAAAAGTATTTGTAATGTTTTATAAATTGAGAGTTGAGGAGATGTCTAGGTTTGAAACTTGATTTAACTTTATTTTAAATCATACAATGATTGTTTTTTGAATTAGCAAATAAAGGTTGTCAATACAAAAGTGTGTTGTTTTTCTTACTATAGGCTCGAAGCTCCGGGCAGGTCAGGTCTTTAAGCTCGAATTTGAAGCTCCAGCAAAATTAGCTTATGCTCTAAACTATTCTACAGCTACATCAATGTTAAAAAACATAATATACGGTAAACTTAAATTTTTTAAACTAAGTACTTGAAAATTGATAAATCTTAAAGAAAATATAGAAATATTAACAATGAAAAATCAAATGCGAACATATGATTAATGGTATTTGAGTTATTTAATAAAAAATTTAAACTGCAATAAATTCCTCAAAGGTTAAGCTTAAATGTTTTCTTAAGTTTTGTTTGTGTATGAAGTTATCGAGTTTGAAACTAGAAAAAGATCATTAAGTGTGGACGAAGAGTGTCAACAAAAATTATAGATAACTCTTTAAAGCAAACATTTAAAACTGTACTCATTTTCGCTGCAATAAAGGAAGTATTAGTTATGTTCTGTTGCTTTTCATTAGGATATAATCAAAATACTGTACTCAAAGTTCATGATGAGGAAAATACTCTGAGTGCTTATTCAATTCAAGCTCAATATTTGAAAACATGAGTCAAAAATATAACTTGATATATGATTACACACAAATAGAATTTAAAACATGGAAAAATCAATAAAAATAATAGTCAATCAATTTGAGAGTTCAATTCAGTACAATTGGTTTGTGAGAAGGAATCGAAGGGTGAGATTAACTCAACATTTCTTTAACTCCGACTGAAACTATTCAAATAGATGTGAATCAACTGAATAGAGTTTCTGATTATATCAAAGCTCACATTTAATTAACATTTTTATATCGGGTTAACTATTTGATGACTGCTTGACCTTAGATTAAACGACAGCTTTTGGGACTGATTGTCATCTATAACTTGAATTGAGTTTAAACTCATTGAACATAACCAGAGAAAAATGGCTTGATTTGGAAAATGAGATAATTTATACGATTGTATAAAATCCTTAAACATCAGATCCTAAACTCGGCCTGTGGTCATCACAGAGAGGTCAGGACTAGCATGACCTGTAGTGGTGCGAACAGATATTCCCGAAAAGGACTCTAGTTTAAGATCAAACATTGGATCCAATTTAATATCATTTTCATTTTATGGTATTTTACGTAACTTTTATTTCTTCTAAAAATTCATCTTAAGGTTAATTTTTATGTATTGGAAAAATATTCACTCCTTATTAAAAGAAAAGTTCAATTGAATCATTAAAAAGTTTTCAATCATTTAGATTTATGGCACAAATAATTATTTGAATCAAACTCATGAAGCGATCGACAGTCGCATTAAATAAGTTAATTAAAGATAATTATAAACAGCGAACTTCCACATGCTTTCCCTGACTTGAAAATAATATTATGTTTTTATAAATAAAATATAGTAATTAAAAGTTTCCGCTTTACAACATTTAATTTGCCAGTTTGAAGACAAGATCACATTAAGTGAAATAATTTAACTGAACTTTTTTTTATCAATCATCTAATGCTGAAAAGTTTGACAACATAAAGGAGTACAAACATTCACTAATTCATATAATTCTTGAGCAATTTTTCCATTGAAACACTTCCAATTACATAATCATTTTAAACTTTAAAAGCAAAAAATCTAGTGAATAGAACTCGTAAATTTACAACACTTAAGACATGCCATAAAATTACTCAATTAGTTAATATTTTTTCAATTTTTGATTAACAACATAAAAAATGATTCAACAATATTTGATTCCTACGTAAAACTTGATTAATTAAGTATTCAATTTATAATTCATTAATGATTATAATTAACTGTCATTTTGTTTTAACTATTGTTATATTTTATTAAATAAATTTTGTTTTTGAAAAAAGTTTCGATAATAAGGAAAATTTACGTTAAATTATAGCAAAGCAATTATAAGATTTTACTTAACAATCGAGATATAATTTAGAAAACTTGAAAATTTTTGATTGAAGGTTTCGAAGAATCATGTTTTAAGCTTTAAAAAATCATTTTCAATCATTGAAACTTTTTTTTGATGCCGAACAATATTATGAGACAATAATGTATAATTAAATATCTCCAATAAAAGCAGAGGAATAGTCATTAGTGTCTTTATATAGATAGTTATCTTTCTTTCCTTGCATTAGGAACTGAAGGAAATACAAGATTGAATCACAATATTGAACAGGACTAGTATTATTAGATTTTTAACTCGTGTTGATGTCACTCATATATAGTTTTGGAATATTACTCTTTCTGTCTGTCTGTGCACCTCATTGTTGAGAATAATTTTATATCAAATTATCCTATCTATTGTTAGATAAAACTAAATACTAGTGAGTTATTGTTATGATCCAAGTTTAAATCATTTAAAGTCTAGTCATTGTTTCCATTCAAGTCATCTGAAGTTTTCACATATTGATAATCTTTTCATAGATTGATAAATTTGTCAAATTTTTCAATATTATGTAAATTGAGAAGCTCTCAGATAATTTGACTCTTAAAACAATTAGTTTTGTTGCATAACGTAATTTTTATTTTATTCATCATTCATAGCACGCCATTATACACCTCTTTATGAACTTCAGTTTTCAGACCTCAAGTTCTGCAGTTTCTACAAAGATTTGTTTAAATTTTTGCAATATTAAAAATTTGAATGAAATTAAGTTGAGTGATCTTAGGTTATGGTTTGGCGCTAAGCTTTGAAAGCTATTTAAGGTTTGGTTGCAATATGTTGAGACACAACACGAGTTGCCATATTACTGATTCAAACTTGTTTCAATTATCTTTACTGTTAAAGTCATAAAAGATTATAAAAGACCACTCCGAACAAATAGATCAAAATTTAAAGTCAAATCATTAGGTGTTTAAATACAACAAATTATTTTTCATTAATTTTATGGAATAAACGATTAAGTGATTAAGCATAGAATTTCTTAAAGAAAAAACTTCGTTAATTATATGCTGAAAGATGTTTCTGTGAAGAACTATGTTAGCAAATAGAGCTTATAGTACTGTATGAAATATTCATAGATAAGCTTTACATTTACAGGTTTCAAATTTGTCAATCAGTTAAAACTTGAGATAAAAATTCAAATCTTCTTTGAATGAGTCAAATATTTTATGCTTTTTTTATGTAAAATTTTCTCAAAAAAATTGCAACTTTTAGCCAAATGAGTAATTGAAATACAAATTGTTAGCCTTTATATAATTTGATTAAAATTGGAAATCATGAGATCGTAAAAAGTGAAGTTATGAGGAATTGAATTTTTATACACTTAATGGTGGTTATAAGGCTGAGAGGTCTTCAAAAATGATGTAATTGTATTGTCATAAAACAAATGATTCTAATGGACCAAAAAGCTTAATCGAAAAATAAGCAATTCATGAATTATTTGCAGTTTGTAATAAAACAAATGGAAACAACTTTGGTCTTGAGATTGATTAATGTATTTCATACTAGAAATGTATTAAAACTAGAAATAAAAACCTAAAATATACCCAACACTAAAATTGTAAATTAGTTTTTATCTTGTTTTGTTGGTATCGGAACTAAAATTGCATAATAAATGTTTGAAACTATATTTAAAGCCATTGGGGTATTATATAAGGAAACACTTCCGCCTCCATTTCTCTTTCATTCTATGAAAACAAAATAATTCCAACTTTAAGTTATTATTGACATGTCTTGAAGTAAACACTGCCCATCACTGAAAGCCATTCATAACTAGAGTAAACACAATATTCTTGAATACATCAAAATTGATCCTTTGGTGATACTTAACAACCCCTGCATTGAATTAATGACAGAATATAATTGAATATTATTCCTAAAGATATTGCATAGTATCCAATAATAACCAATTATTAAGTGCTAAAATTTGATTATAAGTTTTGGGTTTAAAATCTATTTTGACCAATAAATAGATTGAGAAATGCCATCAATGAAATGATTGCCAACAATTGCATTGTTGCATAAGTTGTATTAGAATTAGAAGCCGAAAAATATTGATTGGGAGAAGGGGTCACTGACTCAGTCACAGTTAGTACTGCTTTCGTTAGGCCACTAACTGTTCTCATCTCATCTATCCATTATTGAATAGCGAGAACAGAACATTAGTGAGTTTGGGCTCTGATGGACATGACCAATGCTGTGTTTTCTCTTTTGTTTACAAATCCTTACTCTACATCTCAAAAGTCGAATCAAAACGCATTCGAGCGAATAATCCGATTCATAAATTCTCAATTGCCATTCGATACCAAATCATCAAATTATTTCTTTTAAGTAATTCAATACCATATCTGTGAGAAGTGGCCAAAACCTGAGGCTTCACTTTCTAACTCATCCAACCGTTAAAAAGTTAAAAATCTCATGTCATAATAGCTGTCATTCAATAATATTTAGCCAAAGCTTGAATTATAATTGATTTTATAAGTTTAAAACAGAATTTGAGAACTTATAAGATTCTTTTGGCCTGTTCCAGAGTTTGGGTTTTTACAGGTTGACTTCGCGAACCCGCCCGATAACCTTCTATCCAACAAGAAAACCCACATTTTTTCATGTGACGCTGGCCCGCATGACAACTTAACTATTCCAATGCGCACCTCTAATATAAAATACAATTTTTCTCATCAAAGCATATCTAAACTTTAGAATCTACAAGTTTTATCCTGTTTGCAAAATTTCAATTCAAAGTACACAAAGTCAAACAACTCTCTGAGCAAAATATTTTTGATATTATTCATCAATTCTACCAAAATATGGAGTTTATTACCTTTTTTAATCATTAAAGAAGAGATCATATAATATTTAATCTCATTGTGATTATTCATTCTCTGAATTATTTTTTGTGAAAAAATATATGAATAATTTGCCTTTTAATGTGATTATAAATTCAAAATATTATATTATTGGAAACTTTAATCAGATAATTAGAGTTGTGCTGCAATTGGTAACTCTCGGCCACTTGACTGGAGGCATATTACAGAAGTCATTTATCAAATTAAACCTTAAACACAAGCAATGTTTCTACTATTGAAATGAAATATCAATTTCTTGAAATAACACAATAAAAATAAATACTTGTACGTTATCAACAGCTTTAGCAGTAAGAGAATCCACGCTATTTGGCGTGCATTCGGCTAAAGGGTATTCTTAGGCTATAGAGTAATGCCGTTTTCGTATATTATTTATACGTTTTTACCATTCATTTGTAATTTAATGATTTACACTAATCGTCATTATAGGAAATTTTAGTCATTGTTCTTTCATTACACCAATAAATGAATGATAAAAAATTTCTGTTCAGTGAAAGTTATATTGAAATGGAAAATAAGGGCTTATTCTTAAAATTGAATAAAAGTTTATAAAATGAAGTGATTTTGAAAGTGAGAGTTGAGTCATTTGATAATTTATTCAAATTTAAATAGAAACACCCTTTGCACTAATGATTTATATAATACTAAAAGAAAGAAATTGGATCTCGAATAGAAATAAGAGCTAATTCATACAGCACTTATATATTATACAATACAGTAATACAAGTATAATATGTCCTTTAAAAGAATTTTTGAATGAAAGTGAAGTGACCTGATATAAAACATGTTTTGTAGGTGTTTCATATATGGACAACTCCTCAATTATATAGAATTAATAAAAGTAAAAAAATAACTTAACAGTGAAATTGTGCTCCCTTTTGATCCAACTTAGATTAGCTATAAGTTAGACTTAGTCGAGTACTGGCAATGATTTTCGTTTATCAACATTTTTTCCAACTCTAAATACATCTTAAACTTAGTTCTTTAGCTTAAAAACCAGTCATTTTATTATAAGATTCTATAATAACTTAAATAGAAGAAAATAAATCCCAAGTCGAAAAGTATTTGAAAATTATCTTTAGAAAAATGTATTTTTCAAATGATGACTTGAAATGAATATCCAAAATAAGAATGAATATTAATTTATTTGTGTCATTGTTTCATATTTAGAATTAAACATTAAAAGAGAACAGTTATGCAGTTATTTTGATATGAGATAAACTTAGTTATAAAACTAAATAAACATTTGATTATAAAATAATATAAAGTAATACTAAATGCTGTGATTGTGTTTTGTATTTGATTAATGATTTATAATGAAATTGAATAAATTATGAATTGATTGTGAAAAATTAGGGAATGAATGATATGAATGATTGTTCATTTTTGGAGTTAATAAAGAAATATACTTTAATCTAATGATTGAGTTCATTGTCCCTTAAATTTGTAATAGAATTGATTAAAATTGAATTGACTCGCGATTGAGGGTATAATACTTGGTGGTAATCATAATAGAGAAAGTGTATGTAAAGAGACATTTAACATTAAGCAAAGCTATCCTATTATCTTATCACTAAATGAAGTTCAATACTGTATTATCATATAATTTCATAAGTTTTCTCTCTTATGAGAGAGAAGTAAACAACTTTCACAAAATGACTATATATTTAACTCTTATGTAATGAACATTTGTATGATCTCTCATTAGATTGAAAGGATTGCCTTTTTGTGTATAGGTTTGTGTAGCTTTGTGTAGATTCAATTAAAGTATTCCTTATCACTATCAACGGATTCAAATAATTACAAATAAATAAACCAAATAGAAAGACAGTTTTCAAACATATATGCTATATATGCTAATTATGATACTTAAGTTGGCGCAGATGTTATGTTTTCAAATGTATTTCTCGGTTAAAGTGTGATTCGTGTGATTCCTAAAGTGATACTTTCTAAATAAAAAGACAGATCAACACCATTTCGACGCTATTAAATAGAGCATCTAAAAAGTTTAGTCTATTTTTTATGTTTCCTTAAACTAAGTTCAATAACAATCAAAATATTCAATAGTATTGAGAAGTGTGTAAAATTCAACTTTAAAGCAACTTCTCTTATAAATACAGTTATGCTGTAATGCGATAGTAAGTGCTTATGATGTTTTTCTCTGTAGGGGTAAAAGATGAGAAATTTAGGGATTTTTCAAGCATTAAGCAGAATAGCGAATGACTGACTACCGCATTCCGGCTCTTTGGACGCGTCTACTATTGATATAGGGTTTGCACTAAAGTGGAAAACATTGCATATTATTTTTACAACGCATAGAGAAGAGAGAACTTTTGGTTTTTGCTGTGATCCTGAAGCCTGAACTTTTATAGATTTACAAGTTTGAACTTTTGTACCAAATCGTACCAGTCGTTCGCTGATCTTCTTATTACTTGAATCACTTAAACAACTTATGCCGCGCCACTTGTTCGGCAACTTGTCGGCAATAAAAGCTTATTATATAGTTTATTATATAGTTGTATGCGATTGCAGGTCACTAAGTCATACATTGCATACATTCAATCAGCTTCTAATTCCTCTCCATTCTTCGCCCGTCCTTGTAGTCCACCTTTTCTTACTTTATTATCATTACATTCTCCCAAATAATACAATTCCTATGCGTATCAATACTTCAATACTTTATGAATTATATTTGATTCTTATTTACCATAAGCAGTAATTCTCTCGATCGAGACCAGCACTCTTGTAGTCATACTGTTTACGAGTGCATTCATAATTTCCTTGAAAAACTTCAATAATATAAATATTTCCTATCATTTCCAATCTGTTTCATTGAACTATAAGAATAATATTATTTATCTATTCATTTCATTGATAGATATTTGCAAAAGTAGTTCTAAATAATACATAAGACACCTTTCAAATGATGTGAAAATAGAAATAATGTGTTGGAAATAAACAACAAAAACTTATTAATTAGAGAGTATAAAGGCCTTCAATGTGTAGCAGATTTATAGCTAAAAACAGCAATTATTAATACAACAAAACTATTTTGAATACAAAATACTTATTATTAAAAACCTTGATTTAAGCTAAACTTAAACACAAAATAAGTAAATAACAAAAAATAGTGGCGTTAACCATGTTTTAGCTGTGATCATTTGCAAAACTTTTATATTAGCTGTAATCAAATTATAATTTGTTTGACTTTTGTCAGTATTATTATTCTGAGACACTTTCAGATTCATTGATAAGCAAAGAAGTAACAAAAGCCTCAGTTTATTTGATTTGACACAATCTTCTCAGATATAAGTTGACAAAGTTGTGAAGCAATTTCAATACTGATCAATACACAAATTTTGATCACACCCTGAGCTCAGTTCACTGTACATTAAATAGAAATGTTTGATTGCATACAGTACAGGTCTAATAATATTTATTATGTTAGTAATAATAACAATAAAGAGTGTGATTGTGTGGTTCATTATAAATGTATTGAGCTTTACAATAAATTCATTTCTAAAATATGATTTTAAACAGATTAAGAAAATATGCGATAAAATCTGACGCGAATTAAGCATTAATTTCAAACCCATTGAAGCTGTAAAATGTTGAAAGAATTAATATAATAATAATAATTATAAATAATTAGAAGTTAGGAATAGTTATTAGACTTTTGGTCGTTTTCTTGGTGGAGAAGAAACAGGTATAGAGGATATGGTGTATGCAAGACATGTACTGTTGTGTATGCAATGTGTATGAATGCATGCAATAGTGATGGAGAGTTAGATGATCGCAATGTGTACACCTCTAGTAAATAATGGTATGATCTATAAGGAAGCGAAGCCGAGTGATAGGGCGAATGCGGCACTGAGTGGTGGCGTTGACTACTCTCGACTGGCTATACAAGTCAGATACGGAAACAAACAGCTCTTTTACTCAACGTAAAGTAATTTTGTTGGCGTTCTCTAAAGCAGGTGTTATTCCATTACACCAGACATACAGTCATACAGTTATACAGTATAACAGTTATACTTCACTTAATACTAGAATTAGTCTTCGATATAGTATTGTATAGTATTGTATACACTGTTTGGTTGTGTAACTCATCGCAAAAGTGACCCACTCTTTGAATGTCATTTCATATTATATAATATTAAATCATATTATGTTTCAAACACTCAACCAATTCGTTGACTTTTGTGGACTTTATTTGTCTTATTATTAATAATTGCTGTTATTATTGATATTATGGTTAAGAGAAGTCACAAATACAATGGTTTTCTCTGATATCACTTAAACTTTAATTTGTTTTCATTTCAATTCAATCTTAACTAATATTAAATAATATTCATATAAATAATAATAGTATTAATAGTATTAAAAGATTGTTGTTTTCAGTGTTTTATAACTTATGTTGTATTTTATCGCCAAAAGAAGAGGAGAAATAATAATCTTAAGTATCGGTGGTATCGGACAAGCATTGGATGTGATTGAATGCCATTCAGAGCTGTGTCCACTCTTTTATTCTCATCCATACCTTCACTGATATCACTGCCATCACAACAATCACAACAATCACTACAATCACAACATTCACTATGAGATAAAGGGGTCGAAGGATTAACCCATTCATGACCTCTTCTTCTATTGACCACTTTTGTTGTGATCTTCAGATCAATTGTTGTCAACATTCAAATGACTCAAAACACTGTCAAACCAACCATTTTCTAGAGGAATATCAATTCGATTCAATTATTAATCATTTAATGGTTCCGTTTGTTTGTCGTGTCATTTAATCATAGTTTGTCTCAAATTGTTTTTATATTTAATATTTGAAAAAGAAGTGCAAAATCGTGTCAATTCTGTTGAATCCCATGTCTTGGAGTACTAACTATACAAAAGTGGAAGTCGCACAGCCACAGACTTCTTCGGGATCTATTAAGGGTAAGAACTCTTGACTTTTGCTTTAATCTTTTTTTGTACTTTAAATTTTCGCAATTTTTGTACTTAAGTCTAAAATTTTCGCAATTTTTGTCTCGATTGCAATGACTTTGACTATAGTTTTGAGTGAATTTTGGAATTATTTGGAAATGTTTTTGACTGTAAAAAATGCAAACCAGAAGTTATTATGTAATTAATTTGCAGAAACTGATAGAAGAGCACGAAATAAATGAAATATAAATGTTAAGTAAAAAGTGACTATTTTTGAATTGCATACTAACATAATTCGTAACTTATATTTAAAAAAATCGCGATTCACTATTAATACAATATAACAAAACAAGTTGTACTTCAGTATGGGATGAGAGTTGCTATGATTGCTATGATGTGTACCAGTATTACTACAATAAAGGCTGAGTGTATGGCTGACTTCCGCGTTTCTATATATTATATACTATACTATATACTATGCCATACACTATGCCATACACTATGCCATACACTATACCAAAAACAAGCTCAGCTCAACTCTATGTGAATCCTGCTCTCCATGTCTTTTTCTGCCTACAAGTATTCCTAGATATTTAGCCACACTTCAGCTTATATATCATTCAATATATTCGTCCATCTTTTCTGCTTAACTAATACTTATTTTCTCTTCAAAACCGAATAAGATTTGTTTCATCGCCAAAACAAGTCTTTGCCAAACCTATTATCGCTTTTTACCATTAAATTCAGTAGAACTTAGGAAAGAGTGATGTTTCGCAAACTTATAATGAATGATTGAAATGACATATTTGTTACCGTAAAATCACTCTAATTTACGAAAGTTTTAGACAAATTAAACCAAAAATAAAAGCTTAAATAGATTTGAAAATCAAACATGACTTTTGAAAAATATGAGAATTTAATTGAAAAGAGTGAAGAAAAGCTTCACACTTGCAAACACTTCCTTTAATAATGTAATCCATTGAGTTTGCATTGAGTTAGTGTTATGTATTGGCAATTGGGTGTCAAAACAGGAAGTTTGATGGTATGGTTAGACTATTTAAGTTGATTACGTTCGGTCAATGTGTTCAATGCAACTATGATTAACATTTTCATCAGCTTTGTCTGCAATTCAAACAATTCTATATTTACTGATTAAACATTACTAAATAAAGGGGTTAATCAGATCTAAATCAAATATTGCTAACTCTTTGGTTTTATTTATGATTTTTATTTAACGTTTAGCAAGAACTGAGTCACTAAAGCAAAAGTCGCCCATAATTTATGTTGAAAAAAATAAACTTTTAAATTGATATTTGTTGCTCAAAGCACTCAATATCATATCATTATCTGATGCAAGAATTAATGAATAACTTAGTATTAATGTATTGGCCATGTATTAAGTGTTGGCTATGTTTCCATTTATTATACACCTCACTATAAACCCATTTCAATATATTTTCCTCAACTCTTTATTTGCATTGCGTTTGCATTGAGTTTTTTATATCATATTTTTATCTTAATCATAAAATTATAAATAAAAACAATAAACAAAAATTTAAATAAACTGTTCTATTGGAGAACATCATACGACTCATATTTTTCATCAAAAATTTCGAATATAATCATTGAATTTGAAATATTTGACTAAATTTTTAAGCCTTATTTTGCATTTCATGATCATCTTCAGTCACGAATATTTAAGGATTAACATGTTATTTAGTATTTAATATGATAGCTAATGATTATTTAAAGAGAAAAGGCTTGGATGGGATATTTCGTATGTAAGAGTTTACAGTTATAGACTAGTACTCGTCAGATAGTTAATAGTGAAAGAGTTTTTGGATTTCTTGCGAGGCGCCAGTCCTGGAGAAAAAGGCGAAGCATTGGTTTGTGCTCACAGTTTTTGATCTGTTTTAAGTTTTGGGAATCGTGCCAACAGTGTTATGTTATAACGGTCTGTAGCCATCCCTATCCTATCCTATCCTCTCTCTCTCTCACACACACACACACACACCACACACACTCAAACACACACAAAGTCATTGGAAAAGCATTTCCAGCTGACTATGAGATGCTCAGATGTTTAGAGCTCTTAATCGTTCCTCATAAACAGCATTGATTTGACTTAAACTCCAATATAAATGTATTTGAACTCATAATGAAATGAGTCCATTGAAAGTGACAATTAGAGAATGTGTTTTCGAGAACTAGACATTTGCAATGCCATAATGCCATTGCTCTTGTATTGTCAAATAGAATGCATAATGAACTTAATTTTGAGCATAACATTTGAATATTAAAAAAGGCGAACTATATAAGCGAGAGAAGTAGAAATTTGACTATTTTTATAAACATCTTATGTTTGCATTGATTGGTATATTGTATGCAATTGCGTTCACATGAATAGATTTGTAACATTCCTGCATTTCCAGACAGAACAGACAGAATTATAAATTTTTAACAAAAGGCAATGCGAAGGGCAGACAGACCTTTGGAAGAACGCTCTCCCAAACCCCGTTCTTTTCCTCTTTAGCTGTTTATGAAAAAGACAATCTTGTGGAAACCTTAGTAGACACCTGCCTATGGCTTGTATGACTATCAAAGATTGTGTGTCCACAAGAAGCTGATCCAAGCGCTAGAGCTGGGGATAACCCCATGTTTGACATAAGGCCGGAAGTAAGGAATGAATATAATTCTCACGAGTCACGGGCTGAGCATTGAATTTTTTTTCTATTCAATATAAGAAAACCATTACAATACATCACGTGTTTTTCTCAATTTTATACCCTTTCCCCTCAAAACTCGAGGCTTATAATAGATTCTTAAGCGACCTTTTTATGGTCTCCTTTTTTCCCTTCGAACTCATAAAGTATTCACATAACTCTTGTATTATTTGAAACTCTCTTTTTATATTTTTCGATTTTGAATTATTATTAACCGTTCGATATTAGAGTGGAGTTATGTTATGCCAATACTTATGTTCACCATTGGGTGTGTTGGCTCTCTTGCAAACCAAACCAAACCAAATATACGCAGTTATGTTCAAGAAAAATTATAATTATTATACAATAAGTACACAATTCTATTCAATTTTGCCTACATTTCATTGCTTTATTTGATTATTTTGCAGTTCAATACTATTTCAAAATGCAATCATTCGACTAATGATTTGCAACTAATTCTATCAACTGCTTCATTGAAATGAAATTCCTTTAATAATAATGATAATAAAAAAGGAAATATTATTTTAAATTAAGTTTGACATAAATTAATTTTTCATTCGGTTTCAAGTCTCAAAGATTGAAAAGCTTTACAAAAAATTTCAATTAAAAGTATAAATAAATTAGTGAATAAAGTAAAACCCTTTGAAAAATAAAAGTTGCATAAAAAGCGCTATAAATAACAACTATAGTTAAAAAAGTTAATGCTTAATATGAAAATTGAAATCATTTGCATTATTATACTTTGCTAAAGGAAATAGAAATATTTTGACTGTATTTTTGAAAAATATTTGAGTTTTCAAAACAATTATTGAGTTTTTATTAATTATGTCAGGAATGAAATTATGATTAATGAAATCTATTGAATATTTGATACCCGATATAAGATAGCAGTATTAAAATTGAACTATTCATATGTTATACAGTATTGGAATAGTTGAACATTTCAACCATTGAATTTGGCATAAAATTCCAATTGAAATGTATGTGACGTTTCACTATTATGGCTCAATGACTCAATGATAGGCTTTTGAATACCTCTTTTCTGGTTTTATAGTCAAGTTTCCAATTCTATGGCTTTTCAGATACTATTCAAAATTCTCAAGAATATTACTTATTGTTTATTATTTAAAAAGTTGTTTAGACTCATATTTGAGTGTATTTTTGAAATGATTTACATTCTTCTCAGAGTTTTGAATATTTGTGTGATTTTTTATCATATCAAAAAATGTTTGTTTACAATATTAAAGTCCAATTGATGACAACAATTTAGTATCGAACTAAACGCTATCTAAATTTGAGCTAATAAATGAATAGATAGGTTTTTCTCTTATATGCTTTAATGAGTGGGGAGATTTGAGATGTGTTTTGTAGCATTGCTTCCGCTATGCATGATATGCATAGCACATATTTAAATGATATTTTAGTAAGCTTTGCCTGAGGACACTGCTAGTGCTGATAGTTGTAGTGGTAGCTCATAATAGTGATAATGGAAGATATACTAGTCCATAGAGTATATGGTTGTATAGATGGTTGATATAGTATTGAATGTATATTTGAATGACCCACCGACACGACTACCGACACCAGTACGCAAAAACAGGTACATCCCCTTAGTTTTCTTCCGGGTTGTGAAATGGGTCACATAACGTCATTCTGCAAAGCCTAGAGTTCTTTGACCTACTCATGTGACGTCGACTCTGTTTGTTGAGTTAGCGTTAGGTTTTCACGCAGATGTTGTTGGGCTACAGAAAAAATCCATAAATATACGTCTTGTAATAGACTGTTTTTAAGGGGGAACGTGTCGTATACATGACGTAATAGTGTGTAGTGATTCTCTGTATTGACTTACTATTACTATTTTACTCAACCAACACAACCACCGCTTTAAGGCTTTAGGCGAATGCCATACGATATCCACTTTTTTAGAGCTGCCGTATATAACACACATCCCTTACATTCAGCTATTAATTCAAATGACTTTATATTTGTATAAAGATATATATACACAAAAAACTTCTAAATGCCATAACAACGCAATCGCTTTATTAAATTGATTCCAATATATACATCACGTCCTCATCCAAGGACTTTGGCTTTGCTTCTTAATTGATTTGACTCTTTTTATATCATTAAACAATTATAATGCGTTTATTCGCACATTGCGTCTACTTTTTAACAATTCATTCAATTTTATTGCTTTTAAACATTTCGAGACATTTAACTCATGAATATTAATGTAATTATTTTAGAGCTCATTACATATCTTTGAGCGTAATTCTCAAAACTTGATTCTTGTAATTATACTTTTGTCAAGTCTTCAGGATTCCAAAGCAATTGATTTGAAAGAAATGTTTGAAAGAATTACAGTTAATGTTTTAGTGTTTCTATTCATTGCCTCCACTTATAGTGCAGTTTTGGTTGAGAGTATTGTAAAATTCAAAAGTCATAGCATTTTACAGTAATCAATAAATTATTTGAATGGTTTGGAAACAATTCCTAGTAATAGCAATGATAAGTTACTGTATGATAGGTTACTGTTAAATATGATTAGCTCTAGTCCTTACTTCAGTCCTCACTTATGCTTCGATTCGTTTTGACCAATATTGGGAGGAGATTTGTCTTTACTTTGGATTTTGTTTGTTTAGACTTAAATTCACCTTAAGGTGAAAAGTTTATGCCAAATGAAAATAAGGATCTATTACTAACTTAGTATCGGACTCGGATTCAAAGCTTATAATAGTTCAGTGTCATTAAGTTAGGCTTTCAATGAGTGATGTTTTAACTCAAGTCTAAATCAAATATTTCTATTCTACGAATTTATTCGAGTTGTTACCAATGTTTATAATGGATGTCTTCAGTTTGATTAATGATTTCGATCCTATTATTAGTCATATACCAAATAGTTTGGGACCAATCAAAGGTTCAATTGAATTATAAGAGAAAACTTCAAATATTCATTTGTCACTAATTTGTATCTTTCGAACTTCATTACAGCACAAATTGAAATAATTCCATGTAAAGTTTGCGGTGATAAGTCCTCAGGAGTTCATTACGGAGTTATAACATGTGAAGGCTGTAAGGTATGTAATTCAAGCTCCAATTCATCTCTGAACAACTCTATCAATTCATCATTTTATTTATTTTTTATGCAAATTTAGGGCTTTTTTAGGAGAAGTCAATCAAGTGTTGTTAATTATCAGTGTCCGCGACAAAAGAATTGTGTTGTAGACAGAGTTAATAGAAACAGATGTCAATATTGCCGATTACAAAAATGTCTTGCTCTGGGCATGTCTAGAGATGGTAACTATACTTAAAATTGTTGGATTTTTATTGGTTTTTATGCAATATCTTGTGATCATTACAAATAGCTGTGAAATTTGGTCGAATGTCGAAAAAGCAAAGAGAGAAAGTAGAAGATGAGGTACGTTTCCATCGCGCCCAACTAGTCCGTCCGCCGGGACAAACGACAAATGGTGGTCAACCACCCACACCCACAACAGTCCCATCGACTTATCCCTCACAAACATCATCTGAAACATCGCCCGATAGCTCTGTCCTCGAACAACAGCCACAACAGCCGTCCTCCTCAAGCCAACACGTGCCCTATAATGCTATTAGCAATGGGTAAGACATTGCAATCCTTTCATTCATCTCTTCATTTATTGAGTTTTTGCTCGACTCAAAAAATAGTGTTGATTGAGCTTTAAATAAGTGCCAAACGGAGGAAACCCAAAACTACTCATTTAAATATTTATCTCTAACTATAGCTCTATCTTACGCGTAAAAAACAGTATTTTTGAGTGAAAAATTTATAAATACAATTCAGGACATGGATATTGTAATTAATGCCTAATGTAATCCTTCCTGAAGAATAACTGTATTTTCATGTCCTGTCGATGTTTTGTTTTTCTCTGATTGGTTATACATCTATACAAGTTGTGTAGATTTGGAGGATATCTAAACATTTGGCTTTTATTTAAAGCTTGAGATTAAGTTTTGAATGTTGAATATCCGGGTTATTTATAAATATAGGTACACTCCGTATAACACAAACGGTGACCTGAATGTATATACAGAAAAGTATACACCTCCAGTCTATGCCTATACGCCACAAGGAATGGCAACGTTTGACCTGAACGCCAGTACAACTGATTTTGTTGATAGCACTACCTTTGATCAGAGACAACCTATCGATACTATGCCTGATACTAATGGTCTCCTCTCAACTACAGTTTCTCCCAATACTATTACAAATAATTCACACTTAGGTTCGTAACTCTTTTTTCATCAAAAATCAAGTATACGATTAAGAATCGGAACCGCATTCTTAACTGTATTTCATAGGAGTGTCACTTGAGATTAAGATTTATCAGTCAATTGATCTTATCTCGATCTTATCTTTTTATTTTTAGTGATAATTGTCTCTGATTTGATAAACTTTTAATTTAGAATTATTGGCAAAAACAGTATCTGACGCTCACGCGAGAACTTGTTTGTGTACAACTGAACAAATAGTAGATATGATGAGAAAACCACAGGACACTAATAGAATAATATATTTCAAAAACTTAGTAAGTTTTTCATTATTATTATCACTTGAGATAACATTTGAATGAAATGATAAAATGTTTTTTAGTCACATGAAGATCAATGGTTACAGTGCGCGTCCAGATTAACGAATGTGATTCAGCAGATAATAGAGTTCGCAAAGATGGTGCCGGGCTTTATGAAACTGTCTCAAGACGACCAAATCGTTCTTCTTAAAGCTGGCAAGACTTGATTACTAGCTTTTAATTAATGTTTTCCTATTTCTAATGTTTCACACCATTCAATAGGGAGTTTTGAGTTGTGTTGTCTTCGAATGAGCAGATATTTTGATTTAGGAACTAAACAAGTATTGTTTGGCGACGGACTTATGCCAAAGGATGCATTCCTCACACAAGGTTAGTCTGACTTAAAGTTCAAAGAAGTTAATTACACAATAACTCAATTGTTTCATTTGATTCTACAGTAGATATAACTGAATCCAAATTAGTTAATCAAGCCTTTGATTTAGCGGAGAGTATTGCGGACATGAAACTCACAGAATCAGAGTTGGCTTTGTTCTCGGCGTTCGCCTTAATAGCTCCAGGTCTGCATCCATTAAATCAATTCTATTATCATTTAATGAATTTTTATTTGCAGATCGTTCTGGTCTGAAAGGAATTGTTGATATTCAACGACTCAATCAAGCGATTGTAAAAGCGCTGAGATTTGAATTGAGTCGAACTCATAAGATGCCATTCAAAGGAGATATCAGTGTATTCGACGCATTGATAAATAAGATCCCATTATTAAGAGAGTTAAATATGCTTCATATGGAAGCGCTATCGAAATTCCGACGCGCGTCACCTCATCTGGAATTCCCGCCACTTCATAAAGAACTTTTCTCGATCGACATTTAATAATCATTAGAAACTCAACTTCAGTTCATTTTATGCATCACTGCCTTCATTAAGATTTAAAACTTAATCAGCTATTGATAGACTATTATCTCGACCACTACTTCAACACAAAACGTGTGGAATCGAGCATTCGTTCATCAAATTCAGTCGACATTACTTTTAAATTATATACTAAAAAGTGCGGCTCTCGTCTCGCTATCCTTTTCACAGTGTTTTAACATTATTTATAAACAAATTTTTCGCATTTATTAATTGTTGACATTTTGAGCTTCAATTGTAGGGTTTGGTTGAGTTAAAGTTCCGAAATTTGTGTTTTGAAAGCAAGTTATATAAGTTTATTATATAAATATATTCCGTAAAAATGTATGCCGAATGAAATTTAATATAAATTATTTGAATATATTATATAGACCTCAGTATTGTGTGATAAAGAAGTAAAGTTTAAGAATTATATTATATTAAAAATGTATACATTTTACACATGAGAAAAGCTGCGCTTTGATACTACTATTTACAAATTAGAAAATCATTATTTTATTTCTTATTCATACTTATGTAGTGTCACAACTTTGTATTCATTTTGCAAAGTGTGCATATCTTTAAGACATTTTCTTAGTTCGCATAATCTATTATTAACTTTTTTAATATAACAATTTCTTAATCGCTGATAGAATATTATATAATAATTGTAACATTATTTTCATTGTCTTTCTTCGAGAAATCGATTTTTATGGTCATTTTCACTCATTATAACTATTCATTTCATTTCATTTATCATTTGTTAAACGAAGCAATCGGTGGATTGGGTTTCAAATTTGGGACAAAGCGTTATTTGCGTTACCTTTTTATGTGTTGTGTACGCTTTTTACAAGTGATGCGGAAGAGAATGTTATCCACAAAATATGAATTTATACCCGAACTGCTCACTATTTATGATGCACATAAACAATGTTAAGATATTTCATGTTTTTTTGTAAATTCTTGCATAACTTTATTCTGATCCTTATCTCAAACTGATTTTCGTTCTTATAAATAACTTCAGTTTAATCTCTTCTATTATTATTATTATCATTATTATTATATTAATTATTATTATATTATAATTATATTATTATTTTCTTTTCGCTATTCATTGTTTATACATAACTGTACAGAGATATACATCTAATTAAAGTTTAGGGCAAATTAAAGAAAAGCTGCTTAACTTACATATATTCAGATTTGTTAGCATTGTTTGCATAAATTGGAACTAAACCGTAGAGTTTGTACTATTAGTTTACATGATTGTAATTTTATAGTAATGGATTGGGAATCGAATCCGGCCTTGTTATCAAAATCAAATAACTAAATATTATTAAATAGGCATTCAATTGCATATTATAATTAGTGCCTTTTGTATAAATTGTAACTTATTATATGCTATATTACTAGCGACTAAACAAATGTTGCCTCAAATCCAAACAGTTAATTAGCAACGACTGAATCTCAATTGTAGTAAACTCTATGGTTTAGTTGACATATTTATGTAGATTATGATAATCCATAAGTTGTAAAGAGTGTAAAAAAGGGAATTGACATAAAACGCAAATGTACTTTACTGTTGAAATAATGTTAGCATTAAGTTCTAATGTTAGCATCAAGTTATGCTTTGCCTTTTATTATTGTGTGCTAAGACAGGTTTGCTTCGAATTGTTAGTTTACAATAATTAATAACCAGATAATGATAAGTTCATATCAATCATATTAATATATTCGCTAATATTTGGTTATGTCTCGAACCATTTGAGTCTTCGTGAGGAGGAATAAATTCAAAGCTTTACAATTGAAAGCTTCGCAGGTTTACAATTATATGAAAACTAAATCTAAGCTAAAACTGATCACAAATTATTAGTAATTTTTGTAATAATGCAAAAAAGCTTACTCTCAGCTAATTTTTGATCGTTTGATTGCCATCACATTTTACTCAACTTAACATAATATATGATAAATTTTGAAGTACACATTACATTATAATATTTCTTATTTATTTACACTTTGTTTCAAATATACATTTTTAAATAGAAAATTTATTGAGAGTAAGTTTTTTTGTATTAATCGAAAACTTCATGACGAGTTATTCGAGTTCTCTTAAAATAGTGATATTGAGAATACAAAGCAAGCAAACCCTCGAGATTAACAATTTTATTAGAAATATTTTTGTAGGATTTATCGATTGAAAACGGCATAAATACAGATGAGAGTGTAATAGTTTAATTTGAAATGTAATTATTAATTATGTAACTGTTAGTAACAGTGAGTTATGTATTTGTTTCTTATTCAGCCTTAACTCAGCTATAAATTCAAATTAAGTTTTAAGGCGTGAACAAAGAACTAACGAGTGATCATATGTGATGATTCTGTTAATGATTGATTCGATGGTTGTTTAATTCATGATACAAGTTATCAAGTGTTTTATCACATTGTCTAAGATTGTCTTTTTATAGCTGCTTAACTTTGTAAACAAATAGCATTACTTCAAACTTTATAGACTATTAATTCATTCTCTCTGTACGTTATACTCATTTCAGCAAAAATGAAAGAATTAAAAATCGGGTGATGGATGACTTCATGTGTTTTATTTGGCACCAATTCTATTATATCATAAGTTTCATATGCAAAACAAATTATTCTATAATTATTTGTACAATTTTCACAACTTATGCAAAATAATACTTCGAATAATAATAAAATTAATTTAACATAAATCAAAACTTTATCAACTTTTCTAACCTTTCAATTCTATCTCACACTAAACTCAATGTAAGTCTAAATCTTTCGCATCTATTATTTAATATTTCAAATGTCAGTTTCGATTGTTTCACAGACTTTATATTCATTTTGCTAATTATCTGATCATTTTAACTCTTAATAATTGTCTTTACCTTAAATTATGGACAATTATTTCAACATTATTTTCATCGATAAGTTTGTGGGTCAAAGAAATTTTACATTAACTCAAATTCCATCAAATGGTTATTCACTGTATTATAAGTAGTGGTGGGTATTTTCGAGAAATCAGGATCTCGAGTCTCGGCTGAGTCTAAACTAGATCTCGAAATTCTCGATTTTTCAAAAACGTCTAAAATGTGATGTAGTTTTATAGCAATTAAAACAATAATTATTATCGAAATGTCTGTAATTTAAATTCATGTTTTTCATAAAATCAACAGTTTATTGACTAAATTTGGTTTCAAACTTATATTTATTTAGAAGTTTAAATACATCTCAAATTAGATTTGAAGTTCATTTTTCTCAAATAAATATAGGATGAGATTTCAAGACCCGAACGAATCTGGAGGTCTCGAGACTAAGTACAGAGTGATAGTCCCGGGTCTTCAGCAAAATCAATTACTGATTCTACGTTCAAAAATTTATTTCAGAAATTAGTGTCAAAGTCTTGAGCTCGAGTTTAAGAATATTGAAATAAACTTTTTTTCAAATTTTTTTTCAAATAAATGAGTATTTTTTGAAATGGGATCAAAAAAATTCGATGAATCTTTAGATTGAGTTGAAGCTGAGTCTTTTGATACCAGATCAGACCCGAGACTAACCACTTCTGGTGAGTTGACTAAAAATATTAATTTGAAAAACAAATAAACAAAATCAGTCAAATACAGCACTATAATTAAGTCCTCTATAATTAAAACACTCACTCGTCAGCACTAATTATAAGTTATGAGTCTTTACAAGTAGTTTAAAAGATAGAATAATAAAAAAATTTGATAAAAGGATAACACTTTTATTTATAAACAAAGAAAACTAATAAAGTTTTACAATCGATGTTCATGTTCTTGATCACTGTCGTCAGTATCGTGAAGATTCTCCATTTCCTCATACAGAAGCCTATCTTGTCTTCGGTTTATATTTCTGTAATTGAAGATATTTTTCATATAATTTATGGAGAAATCAATGCATCCGTGAAACCAACACATGAAACATAAACCCAATACTATAACTGCCGTTAGAATAGAAATATTCCGAATTTTACGATTTGATTGCAATTCTCCGGTTGGAAAAGCATTTGTAATAGACTTTTCAGTAGTTTTTGTTATGATTGGCTCATTTCGATTGATACAAATTCCCTTCCGATCACAGAAACCTGAGGAGCAGTTCCAACATTTGGAGCCGACTTTTAGTGGATAATAAGCAGGACATTTGGACACAAATTGAAATCAATATCAATATTATTATTCAATAAGTATTACAATACCTTCACTCGGATGACACTCAATATCTTTTCTGATTTTGCATTGCTTTTCACTTCCTGTTGGTTCACAACAGGGATCCGCGAGAGTCGATATTTCTTTTCCTCCGCCATCACATTCTTCTCCTTTATTGACTTCCAGATCTCCACAAATAGGTTCTGATCTTTTTATGAAACATTTATTTCTTTCTGAATTAATTAATACATTTTTCATAACTTCTATGCTCTAGATTTTAATGAACATTATATGAGAAAAGGTTTGGTATAAATGAAGACGAGAAGGAATGTTACAAAAATCAA